>OZ012740.1:968082-1243008 GCA_963859935.3 Lathyrus sativus
AACACTATATAAGATACAATTATGTGATGTTATATAATATTTGTAGGTTGTTTTGTGTCATTTTTCTTTTGATGTAATATATATACATTGTTTGGTTCTTAATCCAATGTATGGATTTGATGTGATACAATTGTTGTTTCTGTTCTGATACGGTTCACAAAAATACAGGTTAAAAAATGAAAAAATTTCAAAAAAACAGAAAAATATATTTTTAAAAAGCAGATAATTTAATGACGGTGGTTAAATAAGTCTGTGGTTATATAGTGAATGATGTCCAAAATAATATATATATACCAAAAGGTGCTGCTGAGAATCGAACCTGGGACCTCTAATATATTAGAACGGTTAGTTAAAGTAAACGTGGTAATATGTCACGTGCTTGTAATTTTTCTATAGCGGTCATACGACCGTGATTGTAAATAACGCATATATAACCACACGCTACGAAACAATGCATGGTCCTGCGTGATAATATGTCTTTTCCAACTGTTGCTGTATATTTTTTATGTAGTAGTGTCGTAAGTCATATTTCTATGTTAAGGAATAAAGTATTTTTAAGTTGTTATTTGTTTCATTATTCTTAAGCTATTGTAATTGTTCAAACACATGAGAGAATGTTTGAGACAAAGTGAGAGACGTCTCATATTCAGGGGTCTTCTAAATAGGAATTCACGGGTAGTACTAGGAAACGAGACATTGAATCAGGAGGGTTTAAATAAGACAAATTTGTATTTTTGAATATTAAAAGTAAATTTTTTTTCTTATGATTTAACACCCTCTAGACGTAGGAGACTTTGCACTGAATAGGGTTAACAATTCCTTGTGTCATTTTACTTGTTGTTATTATATTACTAATTAAATATTAATATTATCATACACATTGTTACAACATTGTGTTTTACATCTTGGCATTTGAAGAACACAATTTCAATTGCCATTAGAGCATACACACAATTCTAGTTGGGCGAGCTCAGAGGATCTACACATTTTGTTCAAAATGGATAATGCTAAAAAAGAAGGATATGTAAATCATTCACCTATTCTAGATGTCACTAACTATGATTATTGGAAAGTCTGTATGGTTTCTTTCCTCAAGTGAATGGATAGTAAAACATGGAAAAAAAATTATTAAATGATGGACACCCCTAATAGTTACTGCACAAAATGGAACACAATTCCTAAAGCCAAAAGAAGACACGTCTAAAGAGTAAAACGAATGAGCTCATGGAAACTCTCGTGCTCTCAATGTTATTTTCAACAGAGTCTACATTCAATATCACCTAGAAGCTAGTCTGCGTAGAGTGAATCTCGCGTAAGATCAGGAGTCGCCGCACTCCACGTAAGTTCCTGCCATGGACACTTACTTATCTTTCCCTGTCATCCTAGTCTTAGAATCAGGAGTCGCCATGCTCCATGTAAGTTTCCTGTCATGGAAACTTACTTATCCTCCCCTTTTAACTTAAACTTTAGACTTGGAGTCACCGCACTCCACGTAAGTGTCTCACTATGAACACTTATTTCCACTGGAACCTTGACCATAGTCAAGAGTTCCTCACTCTCGTTGAGGGGAACTACAAATTCTCTGATTCCACTCCCGTCAGGATACGTAGGCACGAGATGCGATGTCTTGGCGAGCATACTTAGCAGACAGATAACAAATAACAAATAACACAATTAAAACAAGAGGTTGTTGTAGAGTAATACAAATATTTAGGATGCTAATACCTTCCCTAGGTATAACCAACCCCCGAACCTTAGATCTCCCGCATTGTTTTTACAGTGCAATTAGGGTTTTTTCGTTCTTTACCCTTTTCTTTGGATAAATCAAAGTTCGGTGATGAATTCAAAGATTTGTGATTCAAGTTAATCAATAGTTTGATATCCGATTCTCACCGTAACAGTCAGTCTGCTCTAAGGCTTTGTAGGATATTGGAGAAGCCAATTTGTCGCCTCTTTAGTTGTGTTTGCCTGGGAGTGATTCTTCGGCTACGAGTTCATTTGAAGATTGATAGAAATTGCTTAGTCTGATTTTTTGGCGTCATTAATTTCGAGGATCATATTCTAAGGAAATGTTTGTGTGAAGATGGAGCAATTGGAAAGCAAGGATTATTAGCATTTTCAATATCAAAGTCGTCTTTATCGACCATACTCTCGAAAGTACTCATTTAATATTTTGGAATTGGTAGAGAAGCTAGCTGAACATCTTGAGGTGTATTCTATTACTTTGGCTCTTATTTCATTGTTTGATTTGGGCTAGAGGCAGGATGACAAATATCTCTTCTGCTGGTGTCTTGATTATATTGTGGCGATTTGTTTCTTCGTGATTGCATAACTGCTTTGGTGTTAGAAGTTTTTCCAATAGTTCTGTTTTGCGGTGGTTTTGCATTGTTCCTCCATTCGTCAAGCATAGATGGAGGTTTCAGGCGTCTCATCTGCATGACAAAGGAAGTTCTAGTTGGTTTTTTAGTTGGAATTGTGCCTGGTGTAGCAAACCTTTTTGGTTGTTTTGCTGTAATCTTTTATAGTCTCTTCCTAGGTGTTTGTATGGCTTGGGTTGTGTAGATTTGCCTCTTCTTGGCTTTTGGTGAATTTTGTTGTTTTCTAGTGTTTTGTTTTGGTGTTAGTTGTGCAACTGTTTCTCATTGCCTGTATTGTAATTCAATTTTGTCAATTTTGCTTTTGTAATAATTGGACACTGTTTTGCTTCGTTGCATTGAATTAGACACTGCTTAACACTTTTATACTTAGTTGAACATAATTTGGCTTTGGCTTGTTAAAAAAATATTAATAAAATTAAAAAAAAGAAAGATCACAATTGAGAATGCATAAGATTAAAACTAAACAAGTTTCAAAGCAACCTCAAAATCATGCAAGTTCTAAAACTCATTTAATTATAATAATCATAAAGTAATGATGGATGCTACATTATTCGTGAGGAAAAAATGAAGTTTATTCTAAATTTGTAAATTAATTTATCATTTATAAATCAAGAAAAAAAACAATAATTTGTACTAGCAGTGTCGTTTTCGTTTACAAGCAGTGTCGTTTGCATAACGTCTCTCCGAAGATTCATTCTTTCGGCAAAACGCAAATATCCATTTCCAACTTCAAGGTTTGTTCTTAAACGTCGTTTTCATCGTTTACTACATTTATTTATTTATTTCATTTCAAAAAATATATAAATAATTAAATAAATAAATAAATAGCGTGTCAACAAAGGCTCAAGCGTCAAGCCCCACGAATCCACAACAAAATGACGTAATCTTGTTGGAAATGACGGAAGTACCCTTCTTCAACAAGAACTGAAGTCACGGCGAGTGCATTTATTCTCTCGAACTACGCGCGTACGTGTGTCGAGTTTTTGCTTCACTCTTTCTGGTGGCTCAGCTTCCACCTTCTTATTTTCAGCGTTAATTTTTCCAAATCCAAAATCACAATCACGCCGCGTGTGACTCTCTCGTCATATCATATACGACAGTTACACTCGTCAAGCACAGTTTTAGCAACGGCGAAACGTAACGGTCAAATTTTGCTCCCATTTTTTCAATCAATCATTAAATCACTGAAGAAAATCACGCTCGCGATTTTTCTCTGTTAATTGATTCTTAATGCTTCACGGCGCTTGTTTGATTTTTAGGGTTCTTATTTCGAACGATGAGTTTCGTGCATTTATTCGTACATTTAGCATTGGAATTGAAAATTTGAGAGAGAAATGGTGACTGCGATTTCCACGACGAAAGTTACGAAGAGAGCACCAACGCCGAAGAGACCACCGTTGTTACCGTCTGAATCGGACAATGCAATCGCTCCGCCGAGAAGGCCGAAAGCACGAGAAGTTACTTCTCGCTATATGTCTTCGTCTTCTTCGTCGTCATCGTCTTTTTCGTCACCTCCTAAAAGAAGTAACTCGCCGTTGGTGACTAGAGCGGTGAATTCAAATTCGAATTCCATGAGACAGAAATTGACGCCGGCGGTGATGCAGCGGTCTCAGTCGACGGAGCGGCGAAGGCAAGGAACTCCTCGACCTAACTGCGAGACTCCGGTTGCTCAGAGAATGTTGCTTACTTCGACTAGGAGTTTGTCTGTTTCGTTCCAGGGAGAGTCGTTTTCGTTTCAGGTAAGTAAAGCGAAACCGCTGCCGGCGAGTCAGAGTGTGAGGAAAAGTACGCCGGAGAGGAGGAAAGTAACGGCGACTACACCGACTGCTACGAGAGGAAGAGTTAACGGAAATTCCGATCAGACGGAGAATTCTGTTTCGAGGTCATTGGATCAGCACCGGTGGCCGGGGAAATCACAACAACAACAGGCGAATTCCATGAACAGAAGCTTGGATTGTGGTATTTCCTTGAGAAATTCTAATCGACCTGGAAACAACGTGGTTAGGTCATTGCGTGATTCGTTGTTGGATCCTCGAGCGTCTCAGGAAGCTACATTGAGATTGGAAAGCAACAAAAATGGCGGATCTGAACCTGAAATTGAACCGGAAGAACTTGTTTCTTCTGATAATGAAAGCGTAACATCTGGTAGCTCCTCGGGAGCACAGGATAACGGAGGAAAACAAATGCACGGAGCTTCTCATGTTGTGCCGGCGAGGTTCTTGCAAGAGGCTAATAATCCGATACGACGCCAAACAGATCTTCCGTCTCCAAGGAATAGTGGAATTGGAAATAAAGCAATGGATCCTCCTAAGCTTTTGGTGCCGAAGAAATCAGTGTTGTTTAGTCCTGCATCGTCTCCACGAGGAGCTGTGAATAGCCGGTTACAAGGTTCTCCTATTCGTTCTGCTGTTCGTCCTGCTTCTCCGAGTCCGCTAGCCTCACCATCATCGTGGTCTCCTTGCCGTGGGGCTAGTCCTTCTCGAGGAAGAAATGGAATTGCCAGTAGTCTGACTAGTAGATTTGTTAATGAGCCTTCTGTTTTGAGTTTTGCTGTTGATGTTCCGAGGGGAAAGACGGGGGAGAACAGGGTAGCTGATGCACATTCATTGAGACTCATGCATAACAGGCTCATGCAATGGCGTTTTGTGAATGCTAGAGCAGATGCTTCCCTCTCTGTACAAACATTGAATGCTGAGGTATCTGTTCTTTTTTCAAATTCCAAGTTTAGTTTTGTATTGAAATATTACTATTAATGTTATGATTGCTTATGAATTACTCTTTGAAATTCTAGAGTCTCATCGTGTTGATTGTATGAATGTAAATGGAAAAATAGTTAATGGGTTTTCTGTTGATGTTAGTTCCATTTTAGGAGAGGCTTATTCTATGTTTTTTTTCTGCTAATTGTTTTAAATTTAAACGCTAGTTATGATTTTTATACTTTACTTGTATGTGCATTACTCTTTCAAGTTGTGATTACTTGGGAATTACTCTTTGCAATTGTATTGAAATTTGAAACTCATGTTGATTGTATGAATGTAAATGGAAAGATAGTTAATGGATTTTCTGTTGATGTTAGCTCCATTTTAGGAGAGGCTTATTCTATGTTTTTTTTGCTAATTGTTTTAAATTTAAACGCTAGTTATGATACTAATACTTGCATGTGCATTACTCTTTCAAGTTCTGATTACTTGGGAATTACTTTTTGAAATTGTATTGAAACTCATGTTGACTGTATGAATGTAAATGGAAAGATAGTTAATGGATTTTCTGTGATGTTAGTTCCATTTTAGGAGAGGCTTATTCTATGTTTCTTTCTGCTAATTGATATAAGTTTAAACGCTAGTTATGATATATTAATACTCTACATGTATGTGCATTACTCTTTCTAGATGTGATTATTTGGGAATTACTCTTTGAAATTGTATTGAAACTCATGTTGATTGTATGGATGTTAATGGAGAGATAGTTAATAGGTTTTGTGTTGATTTTAGTTCCACTTTAGCACAGGCCAGTTCTATGTTTTTATTTGCTAGTTTATGAATTTAAATGGTAGTTATGCTTCTAATATTCTACTTGCACGTGCATTACTCTTTTAGGTTATATTCAAGGTTTTAATTTAAATTGAAGGCGACGTTACAGTGCAGTTGTAGTTACATGGTTATCATTGATATTGATGAAATAATACATTTTTTTGGTTGTATTGGATCTCATTATGATTTGGATGTTAAATGAAAGATAGTGAATGTATTTGTTATGATTATAGTTTAGGTCAATCATATATAGGATCTCATAAGTTATATAAAACTTACTAATATATGTTTTGTATTCCATTTTGATTGTTTGGTTATTTATGTTTTTAAAATATATATTTTTACCTAAAAAATCTTTCTTGTATCAGAAAAGTCTCTATGGTGCTTGGGTAGCTACATCAAACCTACGTGAATCTGTTATAGCCAAAAGAGTAGAGTTACAGCGGTTGAAACAACATATCAAGCTAATATCCATCCTGAAGGAGCAAGTATGATCCTTAGCTACATGTGCTGAATTTACTGTTGTATTTTAGTCCTGATGGTTTTTTAATCATTTCTCTAGTATTTAAATATTCGTGTGAGTTGCTCCTTCATAGAATGACAATCATTCCATGGCACTTGGCTCCATGTAGATGGTTTTATTACTTCCATTTTGTATCATGTCTGGACATATTAACTAAAACTCATTTGTTCGGCGTTGTTCTCTGCTAGAGGTTAATAGGAATATTAACGAAAACTCATTTGTGCGGCGTTGTTCTCTACTAGAAGGTTAATAGGAATATTTTTGGCAAATTGAAATTGTGCCAAAATTTATTCGTCATCAATACTTTTCTCTTTTCATTATAGGGTAATGTTAACTTGTGCCCTTGGGGCACATGTTAAGAACTAAATTAAGAAATATCATCTTGGAAATTGTGTACAAATTTAAATTAAAGTATAAAATTAATTTTTAAACTGTTTTTTCCAATACAAATTTACTAAAAGTGGTTTCCTTAACATGTGCCCTTGGGGCACATGTTAACATTACCCTTCATTATATGCTCGAGACATATTTACTTCCAATTGTAGATAAGGTAGATATGGTTACATTGGCTTCATGTTCAACTTCCATAAGTTCTTAATGGAAACTATTTTACTCAGATGATCTATTTGGAAGACTGGGCCATTCTGGATCGGGTGTACTCTGGTTCACTCTTCGGAGCAACTGAAGCGCTAAAGGCCAGCACCTTACGCCTTCCTGTTTTTGATGGGGCCAAGGTATTATCATTTTCTCTTTGTTATTTCTTTAATTATTATATTATAGTTACTTAGTGACTAAGTAATTCAGTTGCTATCACCTATTAGAATATCTGGATTAATATGAAACCTCTCTATTTTGCTACAGATAGATCTACTAAATTTGAAGGACGCCATTGGTTCAGCAATGGATGTGATGCAGGCCATGGCATCCTCCATATGCCTACTGTTACCAAAGGTATGTAAACCTTTTATATGCTGTCTTAATGAATGTTTGTGACAAAATGATCGGTATATTCTATGATTGTGATAAATTATGATTCTCAGGCTAGATTATATATATTTGTGGTAGAAAAATCAACTGAAGTTATTCTATGCATAATTGTGTCTCTTGTATGCCTATTGTTGCCAAAGGTATATAATCCTTTTTCCATGATGTCTTAATGAAATGTTGGATCTCAATTATATTTGTTTTAAAGTGATGGTAAATTCTATGGTTGTGGTAGATTATGATTGTGGTAGAAAATCAACTGAAGTTATTCTAGGCATATATTTGTGTCTCTTATCAAGCAAACCGAAAATAAAAGCACAAAAGTTTTAAGAGGTTCATATATAGGCATAAGAATCAATGCAAGCAAGTGGAATGTCATTATAGAGTTTGTTTTGTTTTAGTACAATTTTGCTTCATAAAACTTCACATCTGAACCACTTCACCTTTTCCTCTTCTGTACTGAGACTTAAAAATGTGGCCCAGCGTAACATATGATTTCAAGACTTTAAGTTACAAACGATTGGATGATGTCTGTCACAGTCAATAAAACTAACCAGTTTCCGATTCAAACATGTACTAAGTAAGAATTGCATCTTTTCTGTAACAATAATATCATCTCCGTCTCTATATATAAAATAATATCTACTTAACATATTATCTAAGTCTGCTTTTATAATCATCAGAAGCTATATTTCCTATTCCTGTTTCCATATACTATTATTATACTGTAATAGCAGTAGTTTCCTTAGCTGATTTTACTTCTAATATACTAGCTGTACGTAACTCAATGTTGATTTTTTCCCCATTGCAAATATTGTTCAACTAAGCCTATATTTGCTTGGTGCATTTGTCCATTTCATTTTGAGTTGGTTCATCTAGTTTACTTTATTTGCTTTGTAATCATCTTCTTTTGTTATGATTGGGAATTTACATTTTATGGATAACCAGAGCATTTGGACTTTAGCAATTGGCATTTAAAAATACCTGAAAGCATTTGCCATTTATAGGTTGTAAATGTAAAGACACTGGTAGCTGAAGTTGTCAACATAAGTGCAAAGGAGCGTTGTTTGCTTGAAGAGTGCCAAGATCTTTTGTCAACAATTAGAACTATGCAGGTAAGTTTTGTATTCGGGAAATAAGTGTTTAAGCTTAAAAGTACTTATCTTGAATTTTATTAGATGATTTTGTTGTATAAAGTTGTAGCAGGTATAACTCTAAACTTACTGATAAATTCTTAATCATTGGCAGGTCAGAGAGAGTAGCCTGATATCTCATACTATACAAATGAAAAGCTTAACCAGAAATCAGCAATGAAAATGACAAAAGTAAATAACTATATTGTATGACCTGCTCCCTTTTTGGTGCTAACATCGTAACATAGGAGTGGTTAGTTTTTTTAGTTTGGGGTCTTGAGTTCAATGCATGAACCATCTTGATTGATTAGCAGAGTGAGTATTGCAAAGAGTGAATTTGAATTTGTCGTTCTTCAAATGGAAGTTTGCATAGGTTTTTTTGGTCCTCATATCCCCTTTAATTGTCAAATGATGTATATAAATTGTGTAGCATTTTATATTTTAATTGATTTTATTCTATTTTGTGCTTATAAGGTATCATTACTTAGAGAAATATCATGTCCAAGACCAACCGAATTTAAATACGGTTTAGATACAATGTTTTTCTATTACTTATTTTATTTCGTTTTCCATTTTATAAAGAAATTATGTGGAAGCATATTTTTATGTAGGAACATTGTTAGCTATTTTATTTGATTGGAAGAGAGAAAAAATAATTAAAAATATACTGTATTTTTGCCATCTTTTTCGAAAATTATTAAATTTTAATTAATTGCAAGAAATTTTAATGATTTTAAAATAATTAAATGATTGTTCAGTTGTGTGTTGGAATATTACATCAAGCGTCGGGCGTCTAGAGCCAACTAATTATGGTTTTGTTGGGCTTTTTTACCTGGTCGGTTTTTTTAAGTGAACTTAGCTTTTTAATTAAGTTCTCATACCTAACCCTAAAAGACAAAACGACTGCACCTTTACTCCTTCCTCGATATTATTCCTTCTCCTTTAACGATTCTTCTCTCAGCAACTTTTCACCATCATCATAACAATTATTTTCCCTCATCATCTTCATTATTCTCCCTTTGTGTCCACCTTCTTCCTACTACCGTTCTTTTCTTATTAATTAAATTGGTTGAGAGTCTACTACCGTTCTTTTCTTATTAATTAAATTGGTTGAGAGTTGTGATTTATAGGTTATTTTGTTCATTTATTATAGTTTTTCATGTTTTTGTCCATGTGAAATTACCATTTTATCCTTTGGTAAGATCTTAAGTGTTGTGCTACGATCCTAATTTTACGATCTTTTGTAGGTCGTCCGATCCTACTTAAGATCCCGTGCTTGACTATCTTGGTTACACTAGTTGATAAATACAAAATGATATAAAAGAACATTTTTAATTAAAAAAATTAATGATCTTATTTATTAAATTAATTTTTATTCAATAAAAATAAATGTATTAACAATCAAATACAAAATATTTTAAATATAACTATAAAAATAAAAATAAAAATATTGTAATTTGATCTTATATTTTAATAAAGTGTATATTTTCTTTTTTTTTCCTCTTAAAATCCATGATATTTAAGAAAATTTTACCTTATACTCTTACCATTAAAATATTTTAATTCTACCCTTATCACTTATGAAATAATTTAATTATTTAATATTTATTATTATTTTTTATATTTATTTTTTCTTCACCAAATAACTTGCGGTCAAGTTTTCCGACATGTATTTTTTTTACCAAATAATATGCAATCAAGTTTTCCGGTATGCATTTTTTCTTCACCAAATAATTTGCAATCAAGTTTTTTGGTTTTTTTATCAAATAATTTACAATCAAGTTTTTCGATATGTATTTTTTCTTCACCAAATAAGTAATCAAGTTTTCCGGTATGTAATATAACCCGTGAAGAAAAATTACATATTGGAAAATTTGATTGCAAATTATTTGGTAAAGAAAAAATACATACCGGAAAACTTGATTGCAAATTATTTGAGGAAGAAAAAATACATACTGAAAAACTTAATTGCAAGTTATTTAGTGAAGAAAATCGGAAAACTTGATTGCATGTTATTTGGTAAAGAAAATATATATACTAAAAAAATAATAAATATTAAATAACAAAATTCTTTGATAAGTGAAAAGTGTAACACCCCGTTTAATTTTTTAGTCGTTTTGTGATTTATTTTCTGTGATTGTTTTAACATTGCTTTGGTTAAGGGCATGTGTATAAGGGTGGGTGTGACAAGTTAGTGGTATGAATTAAATTAAGTCTTAGGACAACCTTGTAATAATAATAATATGAATAATGAGGTATTCTATTAATACAAACATTATAGGATTATTATTAATATTATTATTATTATTAATATTATTATTATTATTATTATTATTAGAATTATTAATATTATTATGACCATTATTATTATTAAAATTAAGGAATTAAAATATAATTAGAGAGAAGTGGGGAAAAAGAGAGGAGACTAGTCAGTTACACGTAAAAGAGAACAGAAAAGAGAGAGAAACAGAGATAGGGCAAGTAGAGCAAGAGGTTTCCACCATTGTTGAAGAGAGTAAAAGCTCGTAATTCAGGTAAGGGGGGAATGTGTTCTTTAATGGTGGTCTGAACATGAGAGGGTAGTGAGGATTCCTTCCCCTCTAAGGATTATGTGCCTTTTTCTTCTTCTTAATTGATTGCATGATTGTGTGATGAGTATTGAAAATTCGTGTTTGTTTAATGTCTGATGTGAAGTTATGTTGTATGCTGATGTTGATGTGAAATTCATGTAAAATATATGGTGTTGTTGTGTTTACCATGAAATAAGATATGAAAATTTTGGGGGTTTTCGGGTTAACAAAAATAGATTTCACATGGTAGAAATTTTGGGTAAAATGATGAGTTAATGAAGTAGAATAGAACCATTAACGATAGACTGGTGTAGATGCTGTTTTGGATCTAAATTAGGAGTTTGGAAGTGCTCCGATGGGGGGAAAATCGCACTGATGCGAAAATAAGTTTTTTCTATGCAGACTGGCCATACACATAACACATGGGACAATACGCGTATGTGGGACGTTCCCAGCAGCATACGCGTATGGTACGCACCCCGTCCCCAGAGCCATCATGACCCTCTAGTCGTACGCGTAAGGTACGCGTAAGGGGAAGTGGACCATACGCGTATGAGAGGTTTTTGAAGGGTTTTGGAGGGAAATCCTCTCTGGTCATACGCGTAAGGCCTATGGCAATACACGTATAAAGACCTGGACATAGAGGCCCTACGCGTATACGACTTATCCGAGTTCCGACGAAAATCGGGTTCAATGAAGGAACCGTATAAATTGTGATGGTACCGCATGCAATGGGTCGTGTCAGTTGGGTCGCATTGCATATGTATATGATTGAATATGGGTTGAATATGCTGAGTATTAGTGTGACACTTGTATGTGCGTTGTGATGATATGATTAGTTTGATTGGTGTGATAACTACTCCTTAGCATGTGATTTTCACCGTGTATTATTGAATGTAATTCTCTCCCGTTTTCTATTGTTGTGTCTGTACTCCTTGGAGAGTACAAATGATCAGGTACCTGAGTAGTGCTTGGAGAATGTGTTGCTATTGTTCGAGTCTTAGAAGTCGCTCTGATACGTAACACAAGAAGGATGAAGATTTCATTATTTTCTTCAAGTTATTTGGCAATTGTTCTTTGTTACGTATCTTGTTTTGTTTAATGTTGTTGGACCACAAATTTTGTGGAGGTTTGATGTATTGGAGCTTTGATGCTGAACTATTTGATTTGTTTTCGCTGTTTAATCAATTAATTTATTTTTATGAGGAAATAAGTTATGAAGTGATTTGATACTTCATGATGATGTTTTTGTTGATGTGACATCCTACGTGTGTAACTCTGATTAATTTCTGCAAACTATTTTCATATTTTTATTTATTACGTTAAAGGGTATAGTAAGGTGTTACAAAAAGGATAAAATTGAAATATTTTAAAAAATGTAGGGGTATGAGATAAGATTTTGGCCTATTAATAAACAAATATATTCAATCATTCATTATCATATTTATAAAAATAATACATTAATAATAAAAAACTCAAGTAATAAATAATTAAAATAATAATTTAAAGTAAAAAAAAACAATTCATAATGAATCAAAATATTTTATTAATTACAAAATGGAAGATGAATTGTTTGTTCCGTAAAAATAATAAATAACTTTTTTTATTCCCTCAACTAAAAGACAATTATTTTAATTTAAATCATAGTAATATAAAAGATAAAAATGAGTTTATTGATAAAATACTGAGGATACAAATTGAAGAAAAATATCATAAGTTAAAAGCTATAAGTTTAAAAGCTACTTCAAATAATTTTTGAAAAAAAAAACTAAAAGTTAGTAGAAAAACTACAAATTAAAAGCTAAAAGACAATTATCAAACAGAACTAAAAACTATAGGTTAAAAGTTCTTTTTTATGTCTTACCATATATAGATTCTATGTATGTTATTCATTGAAAACAATTGATTTTGAGTAATAAATTTTTTAAAAAATAAGTTGAATAATTAATTTTATGTTTCAATTATTTAATGTGAGTTACTCTTCATACTTACTTTTTTTATATTTGAATTTGAATTTAAATTATTTTTTGTCTATCAGTAGACAAAAACTCAAAAATATTAAAGATTATCCTTTTTAAAATAGTAAATTGTTGTAAAATTAAAAAGTTCAATCATATTAAAAGATTAATAAATGAGAACCAAAAATAGTTACAACTAAAATGAGTGGTTTTTAGAAAAAAAATTATGCAATATGACAAAAATTTAACTTGACATAATTATTTGTCTATCGAGATCAATCTATTCTAATGGAGGGATCAACTCTCTTATTCATTATACTTACAAGAGTTACAAAAAATTACAAATGTGTTAAAAAAATTACTCACGTTTCTAGAAAGAAACTCTATTTTCTACTCAAATATTTCACAATCTCTCCAATTTTATATTGAATCACACAAGCTCAAGTTTAGAAGTGTTTCTCAAACCCCCCACCCCAAAATATCTACAAGAATTTCTCAAATTC
The DNA here is from genome assembly GCA_963859935.3 of Lathyrus sativus. Taxonomy (NCBI): domain Eukaryota; kingdom Viridiplantae; phylum Streptophyta; class Magnoliopsida; order Fabales; family Fabaceae; genus Lathyrus; species Lathyrus sativus. The sequence continues at coordinate 981,662 of OZ012740.1, forward strand.
CAACAACACACCTTTAGGATTTTACAATTGTCTCTCTTACATTACCACAAGAATTCTCAAACCATATATGTCTTAAACTCTAAAATTGTGAAGGTTGTGAAGACGAGAATAACAAATATACATATTTATAACTGTTGAAACTCAATAGATACTTAACCGGCCAAAAATGCAAATAATTAACAAACTTATCCATAAATCAAAAAAATTCAGTCTGATACACGAGAAGTGTCTGGATCAGATTCGATACCCAACAAACCCAAATTGCCCGATGAAACCGACCATATCGGACCACCGTCGACAATGGTCATTTGCTGAGCTGACTCTGCCACCATCATTCTGTGCGCCACCGTCTTCGTTGACTTCCAATCTAGATTTTGGTTTCTACAATCTCAAAACATGCTTGCTTTTCTCTTCATCATCTAAAGTTTTAAGGCACACTTCAACAATCTCCACCTTGAATTGAAATCCTGGTGATGCTAATTTACTCATCAGCTATCTTGTTGATCTTTGCCAATTCAATATCTATTGAACAATTTTTATGTAGTTCAAGACTTATTTTAACCTTGATCTTACCACTTGTATCCACTTGCTTCCAACCATATTTTTTTCTATTCTAGTAGTCTAACAAGCCTACAAGTATGGTTCTTCAACCATATTTAATTTCACATGCTTTTAAATGCCTCCCAAAAGATATCTATAATCGTTCTCTCACTACTACTAGTATCTATAGTAGGAATCTCTACCTCAAACGGAGTCTTTTCCACCATAACTTTTATAAGCTTCATCCCCAGGTCTTTATTCTTCTTCCACTAACGAGACTCACTAAAAATAGTGCATATACAACTGACGAACATCGATCCTCCAAAATTCACTCTAAACAGCTCATAACCCTTCCTACTCTTAGATAGACATTGGATACATAATCTACAACTTTACCATCAAGAATATTGACTTGATTTGATCAATAAGTAAAGTTTTGATAACCTTCAAAACAAAGTAGGTTATAATCTTCCTACTCCAAACCTCCAAAAGTGTTTGGAAGTTGATCAACGATGTTTTTAACTATTTTAGCGGTGTGTTTCTATTGTTTTTCTTATATTTTTAATCCATTTTTATTCTCTTTTACTCTCATATCTCCACGTTGTCTATGTTTTAGGAATTTCAAAAGAATAAAGACTACGGCCAATGATTGAGATTGCAAAACCAAGAAAAAGGCAAACACCAGATAAAATTACAATTAACCTGTAATACTCATTACGACCATAATTTCCTCTCTAATAGAAGGCCAAGATTTTGAGCATCAGAGGATGTTACGTCGTGGGTGTAATGAAAATTACGGTCAAATGAGATTATTACAATAAGTCTGTAAATCCCATACAACCGTAATAATCCAAGTAACAAGATGACTTTTCACTTTCTGCCATTTTCCTTTTGCAACCTTTGTTCTTTTTACATGTTTCTCTTTTTGATTAAGGATCTTTAGTGCAATTTTATTGCCATAGGCCTATATATACGGATGTAAACTCATAACTAAGTCACCAAGCTTTATATAATTTACACTTTCCTTGTTTTAGAATTTTGTGCATTTTATTTTCTGCACAACTTCTATTCCTATTGTTGTTGAAAGTCTTTATGGAGCAGTTTGTAACGAATTATTCAATGTAATACTTGTTATTTATCTGCTTTCATATATTGTTTATCATGTTTATGTTATTTTTTAAAACGATGTATGCCTTTATCATTGCCACAAATGACTAATCTCAATTAGGCTTAGGATCATGAGGACCATTTGAAAGATAGATTTTATGTATAATGAAATCCTTGAAAAAGTATCTATTTAACAATATTTATTCTTATTTAATCTGTTTTTATAAGACAAATGAATGCCCTTTTACAAAATTAGAGCTAGCTTTAAACATCAACTGACAGACTGAAAGGTGGAAGTTGATGTGTGAACTTAAAAATTCAAACGAATAAGCAAACACACAAAAGTAGCTTACGCTTATTTGAGAAAGTGAAATAATTGCAAATAGCCAAACTCAAAGGATCATGTCGCTGAAGCAGACCATGAAAATATGAGGCTTCAGAGACTTGGGCTTTAGTTGTATGTTTCAAAAGAAGATACAGTCTAAATCTTTCTATTATTTCTTTGAAAAATTAAATATGTTCAAATACAGGAAACTAAAAGTTGTAACTTTACTTGGTCTGTCTAATGGGAAGCATGACCCTAGGCTTAATTCTTAACTCATTATTTTTAATTTAACAAAACTCAGAAATCTAAATTATTGATTGTCTTAGATAAACACAAGAGTATTAGAAATCAATAATCAAATTAGTCTTTAAGGATGATGAATTTTATTATTTCGATGTAGTCGTTTGCTGGCAGCCTGTCAAAAGTCTATTCCTCTAAATGAATACCTGTTGATCAGGTAAGGTGCTTTGCCACAAGCCTTACCCCAAAATTTCCATGGAAACTCAGCGATCAAATTTGTTTTTATCCATTGTCTTCTGCAAAATTCATTAAAGTGATTAGAAACAACCTTCAGGCATCCACCATGCCTTGACTTCAAATCCCATAGTCTGTTCTTTTCATGAAAGTCTTCACTAGTTGAGAATGAATGAACAACAACATTGGAACCTTATAAAATATATAAGCCACATATTTTAGACCTTTTATCTATTTTCACTTCACCATGAGAAATCTTCAACACCCTATTCCCAACTCTAGTGCAATAGTCTAGATCATTAAACATGCTTATGGATAATAGATTTTGCATTAACTCTAAAGCATACTTCACGATGTGAAGAAGAAACTCACGATCATCGAACATTTTAGTATATGTGTACCAATACCATGAACCTTGCAAGCCTTATTGTTGTCATGGTGTAATACTCAATATTCCTCCAACTTCAAAGTCTCAAAGTATTCTTTTCTTCGACACATGTGATAAGAGAAATTTAATTCTAAGACCCATCTCTCTTCAGTCTCTAACCTCTACACCATTAGTGCACTAAGACTCTTACACACACACACACACACACACACACACACACACACACACACACACACACACACACACACACACACACACACACACACACACACACACATATATATATATATATATATATATATATATATATATATATTCTTATCTAAGGCAACTTCAATTTGAACAGAATCATCATTTCCCCTTCTCTTGAGACAGTTCCTTATGAAGTGATCATTTTTATGACAATTAAAGCATTTCGACCTTGACATGTCAAACCTATTTGATTTGGAAATTCATTTATGCTCACTACCTTCTCTTGAGATACTTAAGCCATAGCCAATATCGCCAATCTTTAAATCTCCCATCTTTGAAAATCTTTCGGATCTCACAACCATCTAGACTTCATCCAAATTAATAGTATCCTCCTTACCATAAAGAAGACCATCTTTAAAGTACTCAAAGGATATAGGAAATGATATGAACAAGAGTATATCCTTGTCCTCGTTGTGGATCTATGTTCTTTCAGGTATGAAGACTACAATAACTTGTTTCTTGCATGTATGAAGACCCCAATGGCCCGTTGATTTGGTTTTGATACAGAAAATGCTCTTAAGAGAAGTCTTCATCAGTCTTGTTGTTCAAGGATATGTTTGTTCAAGTGATGGTTCTTGACATATATCTAATTAAGTGATTATGCTTGATATATATTGTTCAAGTGATGGTGCTTGATATGTTGTTCAAGTGACATGGTTTGACAAGTTGTTGTTTAAGTGGTGGTTCTTGAAAATTTATTGTTCAAGTGATGGTGCTTGACGAATTTTTGACCAAATGATGATTCATAGTGATTGAAGCTCAAAATGTGTTGATCAATATATGTTGATCAAGGTGATCAAGATATGCTGATCAAGGTGAAGCCCAAAGATCATCTGATGCAGTGATCAAGTGGTTGTAATTATATTTATGGTGATCAAGATTGTTATGCTTGAAGATCAAGTCATCTCTTTGAAGTCAACTATGTCATCCAACAATGCTCAATTAAGACTTTTGTTTCCATATTCTCTGGTAGTTTGGTCTCTCAACTCTCTGATGATGGTAATTAACTTAAAGATATATCAATAATCATTAGGCTATAAGATTCAAGGTTTTTGTGTGATGGTAAAGTCAAAGATAGCGAGGCCAAAACTTAAAGCTTCAGAGTTGTGTAAGAGAGGAAGTGTGAAAGTTCATCTGGTTGTGTTTGTCCGAGTAACTAGCGTCTTGTAAATGCATAAGGGTATTTGTGGAATTACTAAGGAAAAAGCACACACACTTAAAACCTTTGAGAAAACTCTCTTGTTTTATTAAAATCACCTAAAAACTTTTTTAAGGCTAACTAATTATTAGGGAACTGACTAATCAGTTTGGAGTTAATTTACAACTTAATAATAGCCCTAATTTTCTAATTTATTATTTCAATTTGTAACACTCATAATTTATTGGAAGGAGTATCTTAATGATTGGGAATGGCTAGAAATTAAAACATTCCTTTTTAGGTTCAAATAATAGTTTATCCTAATCGATTATGAGACTTAAATTTTCCACGAAATATTTCAATATTTATACCATGGTTTGGCCTATAAATAGAAAGCTTCTCTATTATTTCATTTCATCCAGAAAATGAGCTTTGATCTCACTATCTCAAGCATCATTCATTTTCTATAAATATCTCATTTTTTTCACATATATTTTTCCTTAATGCTTCGAGAGTATTTTTGTTCTTAAGTGAGAATTATTGTCCTGGGTGAGGGCTTGATTGTAATTTACCAAGAGTGTGTTATCTCTTTGGGTAAAATATTCTTCCAAAGGAAGTTGTTTGGTTGCAATCTAAACCAATAACAATTCTTGTTTGTTCTAGGGGGAATTATTTTAGGAAGTCTCTGTTTGGTTCGTGAATTTTGCTGGCAACAAAAGCTCTGTTTTGGTTCATAAAGACCAACCAGTAAAACCTCCACAACGGTTCATGAGCTCTGTATGGTGTAAAGGTTCTATTGGTTTGAGATTAGTCTATATAAAATCTCACTTGGTTCCTGAGTTGAGCCCGGTGTAAAAGCTCAGCAGGTTTGAGATTAGCCTGTATAAAGTCTCATCCCTATTCGGAGGATAGCCAACTTAAAACTCTCAAGTTAGTGTATACTCTCAAGATAATTCTTTGGGATAGGACTAGGCCAAATTGTTATGCCGAACCTGTATAAATATTTGGTTCCATTTTTGTATCCCTTATCTCTTTTACTTTACCATTATTTCCTTTCCTATGTTTTTCCATCTATTAATTTTCTACTGCTTATTTACTTATTTGTTTCTTAAAATGTTTCAAACTCTAATTTTCCAAATTATTTTGTTTTTAATCAATATTTTTCCAACCTCCATAGTTCAACCCCTTTCTTGTGTATGAAGCCACATGTTCAACCCTCATCCACCTCAATATTCTTCAAATCATCAATGATCTTGTGAATTTTTATCAACTACTAAACTATATATATGTTCCCTACCATTATAAATGAGTAAATTTGTTGTTTTAGACACGACCTATGAGCCCAATACTTGGTCATATACATAGATTTAAGTTTTGAAGCTTCAATATTATCTTTGATGACTTTCCTTAGAACTTTATCTCTAACGCATAAGATATTGACATTCATATCCTTATCCACCATCTCAGTATTCTCTGCTTGTGTTAGGTGTGTAGACATCTATGCCTCACCCTTCAATGCTTTAATACATTTTTCTTGAGTTAAAATTGTTTGCATGTTCACTTTCCACAACCCAAAACCGTTGTATCCAGAAAAAGTTCTCAATCTGCTATTTAGAACCAATGGGGCTCACTTGTAATTAATATCCCTTTGCCTCGTGGTGAACACCACTTATTGTGAAATTGAGAGGTTCATAAACACATGAAATTTAATGTGTGGGGACAAAGAATAATGACAACTAGAAACACAATAACTTATTTACCTAGTTCGATAAAACAACATACTTTAGAGGAGAATGAAACTCTCCGATTCACTATACTTTTGAGACTTATTAGTTATAATTAATAATGAGTTACAAGAAAATAGTCACCCAAGATTATTGAGAAAATTCCAAGTCCCACATTGGTTAGAGATAGAGCATTGAAAGAGTTCATATAGAGTGACACCACTCACCTTACAAGCCAGTTTGTTAGGACGAGTTAGGCCAAACTCTAATATGGTGTCAGAGCCTATAGATTAGACCTCTTGGGCCGCCCACTATTTATATTCACACACCAAATCCAAAAATATGCTGGACATAAGGGGGTGTACTGGGAAAATCTCAAGTCCCACATTGGTTAGAGATAGAGCATTGAAAGAGTTTATATAGACTGATACCATTCACATTACAAGTCGATTTTGTAATGACGAGTTAGGACAAACTCTAATTGTATTGGGAAAATCCCAAGTCCCAAAAGTTCATCTTGTGGAAACTATAAATATGTAAGAGTCCATTGACGTATAAGGGAGGGGTGTAAAGCATTAGTGAAATAGTTGTATGTAGGGGCAAGTGGGCAAAGGAAAATTGAGTCTCATCAAAGATGACATGCCGCAAGATGGTGATATTTCTATGTGGCAAATCAAAATATTTATAACCTTTATGATTAAGGGGATACCCTTAAAAGATACACAGAGTCGAACAAGGTTGTTATTTTTTTATTTGAGAGAGAAATGAATATTTCAAAAACTTGAGATTTATTGAATAGAGGAAACATCCACAGAAAATTAAAAAAAAAAATTATCCTAAAATAAAACGTAATAGTGATGACCATCTGAACTCAAAATCGGGAATATCCATAAATCACTTTGTAAAATATCGAAAGGCATCATAGTAACATTATTGGAGGAAACAAAAGGAAATATAACATATTTGTCAAACACACGAGAAGCGCAAACCGTTCTAGAATTCAAAGGTTTATAACTAATGAACTAATTGTTTTTATACCATATTAGAGTTTAACATAACTAATCCTTACAAAATCGGCTTGTAAATTTAGTGAGGGGTGTCACTCTATATAAACTCTTTCGATGCTCTATCTCTAACCAATTCGAGACTTGGGATTTTCTCAATAAAGATCTCAAGAACATGAACTATTTTATACCCACATATTTTTTAATTTCTCCAACTTTCTATATATGAATCACACAAACTCAAGGTGTTTAAAAGTGTTTTTCAATCCCCATTAGATATCTGCAAAAGTTTTTCAAATTCCAAAAACACACTCTTAGGAATTTACATTTGTCTGCGTAAGATTACCACTAGCATTTTTAAATTCTTCTCCATGTCTTTAGCTCTAAAGTTTTGAAGACTGTGAACACAAGAATATTCATGAAGATAAATATTTATAACTGCTGAAACTCAACTAATACTTAACAGGCCTAAAACAAAATCCATTAACAAACTGATCTACAAACTGAAGCAACCAATCCTGATACACGAAAAATCGCATGGGTTGGATTCGATACCCAATGAACCTAAATCGCCAGTCGAAGCCGACCTTGTTGTCCACTGTCGCTCCGCGTGCCGCTAACGGCCTCCCGCCACACCACTGCGCCAGCTATGCCGCCGGCCTTCCATGCGCCATCGTCTTCGTCGGCTTCCAAACTGATTTTTAATTTCTATAATCTCAAAACATTCTTCTTTTCTCTTCGTCGCTTAAGATTTTAAATCATACTCCAATATAAATATATTGTAATACTATTATTAACATTTACCTCAGATATTAGCTAAGAGATGCAAAATTGAATTTTAGACAATAATTATTTTTTAATGTAATCACACAATTATTTATTTATTTATTTTTATATATAGACAAAAAATAATAATAATTAAAAATTCACACATAACTAAAATATTTTGGGTTCGAACTCTTACGTTCAGATAAAATTTGCAGATGAGTTTGAGATTATTAATTGTTTGAAAAGATTATCCGGTTTAATAATAATAAATTAAAATTTTTGTTCATCTAATTTTAAATATTTTTTTTTTGTTCTCAGTCCAAGGCATGGCCGGCAAAGTAGGTGAAAAACAATGAACTAGTGATCATCGAACATTGATATATACTCCTTGTTTCCTTTTTATTGGCTTTTAGGATTAGGAATAACGTTGTCTATGTAGAATCATTATAGAGTAAGGTAACTAATCAACCTAAAGAACATGTCATCCCTGTTGGATTTGCCTGAAGTAACCTTAGATTTAATCCTCAACCAGCTTTCACCAAAAGAACTATGTAGAATGTTAGAGGTGTGTATTTTCTTAAGGGACAAATGTAAAAGTGATGATTTATGGGAAAAGCACTTGAAAAACAAATGGGGTAGAGTCATTGGTGAGGCTGTTTACAAAGAGTGGCATTTGCATGTTACAATAGCAAAGGAAGGGAATCATAGAACCAACAATCACAATGGATCATTTGGTTCCTTTGTTGGTGTTTGGCCTAATCTCTACCTTTGTTCTTACTTACAAGATTCTTCTTTACTAATCAATAATCAATGGTCAAACCACTTCATGATGTCTTTGTTTTTCTCTTTAGAACGTGGTAGGTTTTGGTTTCCTGCTCAGGTTTACAAGGTAATTAGAGAATCATATAAACACATGTTCATGCCATATATTGTCCGATGTGAGACTCTTAACAAATTTTTAATTTTTTATACATTAATTTTGTTTGCAGGGGTTAGTGGTTCATAATGCATTGGTTAGATATGACTCAGAATCAAATACCTTTCAAGCTAGGTATCAATATGGAGGTTGGAGATTATTTGGAAACAATATGGAGTGGGATATGGTGAGAGTTCCATCCGTTAATTCTCATCCATATGTTGTTCATGTCTCTGATTGTTTAGACGAGTTGAAACCAGGGAATCATATTGAGATCCAATGGAGAGGGAGTACTCAAAGTCCTTATGGTAATTAATATATGCTTCCAATTTAATTCTGTTTCTACAAAATAGATATAAAAAATCATATTTATAATAACTTTGTGAAATGTATATTGCAGATTGGTGGTATGCTGTTATTGGCCACTTAGAATTATGTAACGAGAATGAGAATTATTGTCAGTGCCATTGCAGTGGTGAGAAATTTTTTCTAATTATTTTATTAACTCTATTGAACATGTTCAGTTTTGGTGGTTAGTACTAAAAAAAATCTATATATAGATTTTACTTCTTATTTTGTGCGTGTATTTATGATAGATACGATGATTGTGGAGTTCAAGCAATATCCTGAAAGATCGAATATGAGACGAATAAATTTATCAAGAAAGAACGGAGAACAAGGTGATCGAGCAGGCGGATTCTATGGAGGAATTAGAAAACTTTATAGTTCAGATGAGATCGAAAAATGGAAGAAGTTATTCCTTCTCGTAACCAATGTATGTAATTTGGTAATAAAATTTCATATCATCTTAAAACTTAAAATGAATATAGAACAACCTTTTAAACCTATTTTTAAGGTGGAAGTTTTTATAACTTTTGTATTATTTTTACTAACAGGTGGAGCGTGGATTCTTTATGCCTCCAGTGGCAGCACAATTTCCAGTCCTCTAGATTTTGATGTGAATTTTAGGTAATGTGATGTATTGTGTTTATATAGTTCCATAAAAATTAAATACTATTCTTGTTTGGTTAAAATTTATTTTACACCTTTAATTTGGCTTCTGATATTTAATTTTTATATTTGGCTAGTTTTGGTGATGGTTTCATCACTAACCCTTTATATTGCAATAGTTCTTTTAGTAGAGAACTTGTAACATCCTTTAGTGGTTTCTAACTGACTAAGATTTGTTATCCAGGGTTAATGAAATTGATTTCTGTGTCAGAAATTAGTTGAGAATTCAAAAGTATGTTGAGGAATAAAATATTGATAAGACACGCTGTTGATTTGCAATGAGAATGAAGAACAAGGGAGTCAAATCTATATTCTATATTCTGAATTGTTATTTCATGTAATTGTTATTTTAAATATTCTGAATTGCTATCTTGTAATATATATATATATATATATATATATATATATATATATATATATATATATATATATATATATATATATATATATATATATATATATATATATATATATATATATATATATATATATATATATATATATATATATATATATATATATATATATATATATATATATATATATATATATATATATATATATATATATATATATATATATGTGTGTGTGTGTGTGAGATGGAATCAAAATAATGGTTGTGATTACTATTTTTTGTGTATAAGTCAATGTGACCAAATTCAATAAAATTGGAAGGTTTAGAAATAAAAGTTGAAACCAATTTATACATCAGATTTGAACAAAGGGTTATTCACCAATTCGTCTCGAGAGTTGTATGAGTTGTATAATATACAATTGAAAAGAAGTTATTATTTAAATAATTGTATTTTGGACGATTAGAGAACCATGATATATAACAAAATGAAATATAGATCTCAATTTATTAAAAAAAATCATCCAACGGATTTTTTAAATCAATTTTTGAGAGTTATTTGGTAAGAGTAAAATAATGGAATGTATTTCATTAAATATGTTTAATTAGATGATATTTATTTATGTGAATTCTCTCTGATGTAGATAACTAAGACAAACACTTCAAATAACATTTTGCAATTAATACTTGACAAAAGATAAATTGTCTAAAACAAGATTTATTCGCCGACATCAAAATTTGAGGATTGTCTTCAAGCACAAGAAAAAGTTGTAGTGTTGTATTGTTGTTCTTTTTGGTTGGCTGCATTTTGCAATATAACATGAAGTGTACTATTTTGGTGAACAAAAGGATATATGTGGGACACGATGTTCTAACATGTGTGCAACATCTGACATTTGTGAGTAGGCCATGGTTGATGTTGTTCTTGTTAAATATGTAATTTATTGTTTTAAAAAGATTAGATTTGATTTAGAAAGATCATATTTGATTTAGAAAGATTAGATTAGATATTTTTGGACTTTTATAGTTTGGACTTTGCGTTGGGGTGCAAGTTAACCTAAATCTATAAATAGGGAGAAATTCTTATTTTATAAACATCTAATCTCATCTTATCATATTTTGTAATTCACAGTTTGCAGTTGCAAGTGAAATAACAGAATTTTCACAGTTTGTGGGTAGAGAGTTCTCTGTAAAAAATTGTTAATCTTCTTTTTCTCCAACGTTTACTTTCTTTCTTTCTTTCTAAACTTTTCTTTCATTGTTATTACGTGAGTTGAAACAATCTTGAGATCAAGATTAGTTTAGTGAAATTCTCCATAGGTTGTGGTTGAATTTCCAACAGTTCTGAGCGGAAATTTTGGTTGTGTTTCAATCAGATTTGTTGCTATCTTTTAACAATACATTAATTAGATTTGTTTGGCAGATTGAATAAAGATCAAATATAATTATTTGGAGATTTAAATTTAAGTCAAATAAAATATGATATTTTTGTTGAAGAGTTTTGAAAAAACAAATCAAAACAGAATCCTATACAAATCTGGACGTGATCAAATCTTATGTCCATTGGAGAAAAGTCCAGAAGTTGTATTTCTATTTAAGAAGACTCAAACCTACATTTAAAGTGAGCACATATATTGAAGATCTAGTGTGTTAAGGTTTGGTTTTTTAAGTCTTTGTAAGTTGTTGTTTTTGTACACATATATTGAATATTTAAGGCATATAGGTTAATTTTTAGTCAAGTTGTAATTCACAATCCTTAAACTATTTATTATATTGATCACTGGGATTAATGGTTGAGAGAAAGTGATTGGGGTTACCATATTTAGAGGGAGTCCTAAATAGAAAGACACGAGTAGTATCAAGACATTTTGTATTAATACTATTGAAAGTGAATTTTCTTTCTTGGGTTGGAATCCCCTCAAATGTATGTGTTGTTACACTAAATTGGGTTAATAATTCTCTTGTGTTCTTTATTTGCTTTATGATTTTTCATTATTTTTTCTATTATCTATCAATTATGGTATAATAGAAAAAATAATTATAAGAACTATAATAACGTACGCTAACACTCATATTCACAATGTTGACTAAACGATTCTCGTTGAGTACAATAGATGTATGGGGTGCTAATACCTTCCCAATGCATAATAGACTTCTGAACCTGAATTTGGTTGCGAAGACCATCATATTATTCTTGTAGGGTTTTATCAAAGTTTTCCCTATAAAAGATAAACTTTGTTTGCGTCTCGTACGCTTAGGTATTTTTCACGTCGCGACAGCTGACAACTCTGTTGGAAACCAATCTTAAGAGTAAAACCCAGTTTAATCAATTTTGGTGTTGAGTGTTAGCTTTGTTTATTTGCATTCTTCTAATATTTGTTTATCTCTTATGTGTTATCTTTTCTATCAGTTTATCTACTATATGGTTCTTATGTGCTCCGGTCTGGATATTCTAGTTGCTTATACCTATTGTGAAAAAGGCTCTATACCCGAGTCTGAGAAAGAACTGAAGATTAGGAATAAAGGACGCACAGTGTTGGCCTTCTTAACGTATGTCTTGTTTGGTTGGCATAAAAATCTCACTTATAGTATATCCTCTTGTGGGTATTTCTATTTAACGAGTATTTATTATTAATGACAATATTCTCATGTAGGGTCAATGACTCTTGGAACCTTGTGTAGAACCCTAAACCTGTGGCTATTAGGAATGATGGTTGCGTAGTGTTGGCCTTCTTGACATATGTCTCACTTGGTTGGAATGAAAACCCCACTCAGAATAGATCATCTTGAGGGTAGTGTTGTTTAACGAGTATTTGTTATTAATGAGAATATTTTGAAAAAAGGATTTGTAACTCTGGGAACCATGTCTAAAACCTGGAGTCGATGGTTACACAGTGTTGACCTTCTTGACGTATGCCTTACTTGGTTGGCGCGAAGGCCTCGCCTAGAATAAATCCTCTTGATGTATTGTTGTCGAATAAGTATTGGTTATTAATGGATTAATTCTCATGTAGGATCCATGACTCTGGGAACCTTATAAAGCCCTAAAGCCACCCTTGTAAGACCCAATGTGTACAATGAAATGTGAATCGTTTCGTCACGAGAAATTTGTATCTGATAACAAGAAAACGCATCGATTATATCGCTAGATTTCATTGACGTTTTATCGCGTATTCACCGTTTTAACACTCGATTTCTCGAGTTTTTCTTACTATTTTGCAGGTACATCGTTATGTGAAGCTAATTCATGAATTAAGAGAAAAGGAACAAAAGAGACCACAAGGAGATGAAGAAATGCAGAAGCCTGCAAAAAGACTGCATAATTTGTTGCAGCCACGATCGTTACAAGGGTGTCACGACCGTGACACCCCAATTTGGGCCATCACGACCGTAAGAGAGTGGTCACGACCGTGACACTTAAAATCCTCAAATTACGAACGTGAAGACCTTGTCACGCCCGTGACAAGGATAAAACTTGGTTTTGACTCAGACTACGTCAAGGCACTACTTGAAGACCACTTCTCCTCTTATTTCTCCTCAAGGCATTACGTGAAGACCACTTCTCCCATTTTTGTTGCCACGTTCCAGCATTCCTTCAACAACTTCAGCAAGGCCCATGCAACAAAGGACCAAGAATCCAGCCCATTAAAGACTCTATAAATAGTACAAGCTCTGTGAACTCAAGGACGGACTTCATTATTCAAAATTCCTGCGGAAGCTCTGCCGAACTACCTTACGAACCAGCATTTCCATTTCAGCATTATTTTATTTTCTGTCTCGTTTTTATTTGTATCCAAACCAACCGCATAACAATTTCCAACATCAGGAAATTGTTATACATTTATTTGTTTCTAAACCTTCAACATTCGTTTATTTTTAATTTCCGCCTACTCCAAGCTTTCCGGTCTGTGGAAGAAGGAGTCTGCTCGAATATCTGTTAATCAGGTTTTTTTATTATATTGCAATTTAATTTAGTTATAATGTCTATTTATTTTTCTGCCATGAGTATGTTATTATTAAATTCTCTGCTTCTGCCTGGTTCAACCTCGATGAGTAGCTAAACACCTTAGGGCGGTATGTAGTTATAACAAACTTAGCCGGTAAATATAACCATAGGCTGAAAATAATTAATCACTTAACATTCTGGCTGATACTTTTTAATTGAAATAGACCTTTTCGTTACGAGAGTAAGAAAAGGGTATTAGGTTGGGTCAAGACCATGAGAGTGTGAGATTTTAACCAGATAGCTAAAGTTAGGCATTTAAATTAAACACAGCGAGAGCGCTTTAAGATAAATTAGAATTATTTAGTTTCCAAAAATTACCTCTAAACACTTATGGGCTAGCGAGAGCAGGCATAGGGCTTTAGGGATAAGATCTGATATAAGACCGCGAGAGTGTGAGTTGAGGGTATTTAAACTAGTAATCTCTACCGAATAGATTAAGTGAACATCTCTATAAGCCTAGGTTAGATCGACCCACCTAAGTTAGTATAATTACATACCGACCGCCTTAGTATTACTTTATTAAAAACTTAAATCTCATTCCGCCTTTAATAGTCTTAAAAACCAATAACAATCGTGACAACCATTCGCCTTAGCTAAACTAGAAGTTCATCTAGCACTAAGTAACAATAGAATCCCTGTGGATCGATAATCTTAAATATTACTTCGATAGGTTGTGCACTTGCAGTAAGATACCGCTAGACGCATAAGTAGACACGTCTTTAGCCCATCAGTATCTGAACCGTTTAAAACCATATGCTCAGTAAACCAAAACATGCATAACTTTACATTTCACCTTTGCATAAAAAAAGGGTTTTTGCATCACCATGCATCCATAGGCATCTTCGTGCATGCATCCATCTAAAACTCATTTCATATTTTCCTCTTCATCCTAAAAATGGCAAGAGATTAACATCCAAATTAATTCCTCGACACTTTTACGAGACACGCAGAAATTTTAGAAGAAAGATGTAAAACCGGGGAAAAAGGACAAAAAAATTTGAGGAAAGATGTTAACTCGCTCAAAAGCACTATGAGAAAAGTCCTTGAGGCTTTGCAAGCAATTATGAGCAAGATAGATAAAGAAAACCAGCCAACAATACATGTTCATAGTGCTAATACTTCAGGTTTCTTTATGGAACCGCAACCCAACCAAGGGGAAGGCGTTCAGTTCCTGCTTTTTTGTCCACATTGGAACTACATTCCATTGTTTGCAAACGCCAATAGCAGTGGTCCAACTCTTCAGCAAATGCAGGTCCATGTGACCACCGAGGCAAATTACGTTGGTTGTTCAGCACTCAATATGACCATTCAAAGGTGACAGCAGAAGGTGATGAACCCAATGAAAAATACCATGTCTTAGAGAAAAGATGGAGAGCAATTGAAGGGCATGATGTATTCGGCCTAGAAGCCTTGGATATCTATTTGGTTCACAACGTGATTATCCCTCCAAAGTTCAAGGTCCCTTATTTTGAAAAAATATAAGGGCCTTAGATGCCCTAGGAGTCATTTAGTGATGTACTATAGGAAAATGGTTGCCCAAGTGCATAACAACAAATTGACGATTCACTATTTTCAAGAGAGTCTAAGTGGGGCTTCTTTAAGATGGTGTATGAATCTAGAGTAGGGAAAGATACAATCATGGACGGATTTAGCGGACGCCTTCCTAGAACCGTACAAGTACAATCTGGACATGGCTCTAGACAAGAGGGAACTGAAGAAGATGACTAAGAAAGACAAATAATCTTTCAAAGAGTATTCCTAATGCTAGAGAGAACTAGATTCTCAAGTTGATCCACCTTTGGCTGAATGATAGCTAGTAAGAATTTTTATGGACACTCTATAATCCCCCTTTTATGAGAAGATGATCAAGAGTGTGTCTTCTAGATTCTCTGATCTAGTAATGATAGGGGAAAGGATTGAGGATGACATGAAGAACGGTAAAATTGCTAGTGCTACTGGGGCATCGAGTGGAGCATAGAAGTTATCTAGGAGTTTCCCAAAGAAAAAAGAGGGTGAAACAAATATTGTAACATCAGCAAGAGTAAATCTTACCAGGCACCACCAGCTCAAGTGACCCCTATGTGACAGTTGTACAATACCAACAACCTCATGTACTTCCCTCTCAAGAAGTTGTGCGTACCTCCTCCAAATCAGTATCCTCTTTAAAATTAATACCATCCACAAAATCAGTACCAGAACCAGCAGCAATTCCCAAATCATCCTAGGGCTGGAAATAATCGCCAGAAGGATCCCTTTGTTGATCCAATTTCGATGTCCTACACTCAGCTATTGCCTTATCTCATCTAAAATGGAATGGTTGTTCTGTAAGTAATGAGGTTGATGCCTACACCATTCCCACATTGGTACGTTGCAAATGCCAAGTGTACATTTCATGATGGGTTAGAATGGCATACCACCGAGAACTGTCGAGATCCCAAAGCCAGATTACAAGAGCTTATTGATTAGAAGAGTTTATCATTTACAGAGGAAGTCCCGAATGTGAAAAATAACCCACTACCCGGACATGCCGGTCCATCTATCAATGTCGTTGAAGAATCTATAGAAC
Organism: Lathyrus sativus; assembly: GCA_963859935.3. NCBI lineage: Eukaryota > Viridiplantae > Streptophyta > Magnoliopsida > Fabales > Fabaceae > Lathyrus > Lathyrus sativus. The sequence continues at coordinate 998,233 of OZ012740.1, forward strand.
ATGGATTGGTCAAAGAAGTAGGGAGTGTAAAAAATTTTATGGTAGTAATCCGTGAAAAAATGAATGGATATGGGTTAATTAAAGAAGCACATGCCAACTGTGAATTATGTCTCTATGCACCAGATGAATGTGAAAAACTTATAAGATGCCTTCAAGAGTTAATGGACCAAGGGTTGGTCTAAACCGGCCAAAAAAAATATGATGCAAGTGTGTCTATAGTGGAACTCATGTTTAATAATACTAAAAGGATTCTTAAACCTCTTAAAGTACCCTATCAGAAGAATGACGATAAATCAATAGTGAATAAGATAGACCTTATGGTCATCTGTGTTCCAGCACCCTTTCCCTTCACAAGTACAAAGGAGGTACCGTGAAACTATGATGCCACAACTTATGTGGGCAACAAACCACTAGCGATAACAGAGGTAAACATCACCAACATAGTTGGGATAGGTGGTATGACCTGTAGCGGTAGAGTGTTCACTCTAGAAGGTTTTCAAAAGAAAAGAGTTGAAACTCCTATGGAGCCCCCAAAGATAAGGAGGTTTCCAACTCCGATGCAGCGACATGACCCTTAAAGAACGCAATATCTCAGGAAGAAGCTGAGGAATGTTTTAGGATTATAAAGAAGAACGAGTATAGGGTAGTACATCAATTAAACTAGACTTCTTACAATATTTTCACGTTGTCTTTGTTGTTGAGCTATGAAGCTCATAAAACCACTATAATGAAAATCCTGAGCGAGGGTCACGCCATGAAAGACATTGTTGTTGACCAATTTGATGGGGTGGTAGCTAATAATACCTCTAGTTGTTTAGGATTTAGTGAGGAAGATTTGTTGGTGGAAGGGTTTAGATATAACAGGGCCTTATATATCTTAATGAAGTGCTCAGACAACATCCTCTGTTGAGCATTGGTAGAAACAGGTTCATCTCTGAACGTCATGCCAGAAACAACTTTGATGAAGTTAACGGTTAAAGGAGCGCTGATGAGACCAAGTGCACTGGCTGTCAAAGCTTTTGACAAGTCTATGCAAGCAGTTATTGGGAAAGTTGACCTCCCAATTCTGACCGATCCTCGGATATTTGAGATCAATGTCTAAGTCATGGATATTAATTTGGCCTACATTTGTCTCTTGGGTCGACCTTGGGTCCATGCTACGAGAGTTGTCACTTCGACTCTCTATCAAAAGCTAAAGTTCATTGTAGGCAATAAACTAATAATTGTCTCGGGCGAAGAGGACATGTTGGTTAGCCATTTGTCTTCATTCAGATACGCTCAAGTCGACAGAGAGACCTTGGAAACTTCTTTCCAAGCATTAGCAGTTGTAAGTGTTATGGCGATAAGCAAAAAATATGGTACTGAAAGGTTCAAGTTGTTGATGTCCTCCTGGAGGAACCTGCAGGCAGAAATAGAAAGTGTACACACTGAAGGCTAGGGCAAAATGTTGAATGTGCCTGAGAAGAAAGATCGATTTGGTTTGGGATACCAACCATCTTTAGAGTGGGCTAAAGATCAGAAAGCTAACTAAAGGCGGAATTGCAGTATGCAATAGATCTTCTACAACTCTGAGTTCAGACATGAGGATCAAGTATCAATGGTCGAAGATGAAAACGAGGAGATACCTAACTTAGTGCGTTAGTGCTCCTCGGATGCCACTTTCAATAATTCAACAACTATAGAGATTCCATAAGCCGTTTTCATTTCAAACTAATTTATAATTTTTTTCAAAAATCATTTGCCCTACCCTAGGCAAACAAATAGTTTTGTAGAGCCACCTTTATTTTGATGACTTATTTATCATTTAATAAAATACATTTTGTATTCAAAATTGTGTTCCCTTTCTTTCATTTTTTTTATTTTTCAAAATTAAAAATGACAAAAATTTCTTCATACATTTTTATTTCTTAAGCTTCTATAATGTTCTTCTAAAAAACCATCATCGTCATGCAGATCAATAAATGAACTCATTGATAATAATACAACTATAATCTTTTATGATTTTGAGTTCTCAATTAACCACGCCGAAGAAGATAGTAAAAAAAATTGCAAACTCTTTAAAAAATAAATCAGACTATTCAAACAAGAGAATAAAGAGATTCATCCATATAAAAAGCCGGTAAAAATGGTCAATTTACTAAAGTAAACAATCTCACTTTTAAATCTTAATACTTAAATTCTATAATGTATTAGTATAAAATAAATTATTAATATTTATAAATCACTTACTTTTTAATTTAAAATTGTTCTAGTTGAAAACATGCAAATATACCAAACATGTACTTAATTGATCAACCAGCTAGTCAAGTGAAGTTAGTGAGAAAAGGTGTATGGATGTTGGAAATATAGCATGTCACCTTGATTTGGAGACAGATGTGCCCTCACAGAGAACGTGTGAAGATTAAACAAAAGATGTGGTTAGTTTGTGAGCTGCTTGTAGGGTGTAAAAGCCAAATGTCATGCAATTGAGATAGATGCCAACTTGTACTATGTGGACAACAACTACACCACAGCATTCATGAGATTCTATATGTTTAATTAATCTATGCTCATTTGAATTCAGTATTTAATTATTATTAGTATAAGAAGAAGCATTTTTTTGAACAAAATAAGAAAAATAAAAAAAAGTTAAGGATTTAAAAATTGTTAAATGATTGAAGTAAATTTTGGTGTTAAATTAATATTAATTGACTCATATTTTTATTAATATTTAATTATTATTATTAATCAAAGTTTTTATTTTTAATTAATTTTATTTTTATCATAATTTTGTTTAACTATTTTTTAAAAAATTTAGTTATATTTATTTCTTTTTTAAATATTCACTCACTAGCCACTCTTTTTTATATTTTAAATTATCATTATTTTATTTAATCATTCTTTTTTTGAATTTCAATTTTTTAAAATTTTGTTTGGTAAAGGCAGAATCCAATTAAAGAAATCAGAATTACAAAGCATGGGGTTATACCAAACCTCCATCAAAAGTGTATGATCCTAAAATTAGACCTTCATAAATGGTTGGAATCAAAATTAGGCAAACAACTAAGAGACATAACAATGAAGAAATGGTATCCAAGTAAACCAAGTCCTTCATTTGCCAATAAATCGGCACAAGAGTTGGCCTCTTTATACATGAGTAATAAAAAAAATCATTTGTCTAATGTAAATGTGAGATGTTGGATCGAATTCTAGTATGGTCGAATGGTAGCTTCTGGTTCGATAGGAATCAAACATGAAGTCGAAGTATGTTCGCATGCTGTTGTCGGAGTAATGTGTGTTGTAGTCGAAGTTTGTTCTAACATGCGTTAGTCAATATTGCTAGGGTTGTTAGCATGCTAAATTGGGTCTTACTTGTAAGCCCAATTATTTAAGTAATCTTGTTGATAACACTGAATCATGTTATGTATTTGACTCGGATTGCACATGTTTTTTAAGATTTTATTGCTATTTTCTTGTGTTTTGCTTTTGCTTTTGTTTTGTTTTCTTTTCAGGATTTTGTATTCCCAGAGCTCCTTGCGAGGAAATGAAGAAAAATGGACAAGAAAAACCAGTTTTTTAGAAAATTGTACACATGGCATCCACCATGGCGGACGCCATAAGGTAGGCCATGACTTGGATAAGAGTCAATTGCTGTCAACTGCCACGATCTCCACTTCTTTCTCCATTGGTTCACATGGCGGGCGCCAACTTTGTAGTTTGTTTTCCCTCCCAAAAGAAGTTTGGGGCACTTTGGTCTTTCCATAGATTTTCCTGGGCTCTAAATAGTTGAGTTCTTGAACCTTTCTAGGCATCCAAGCTTAGTTACAGAACTTAAGCCATATATTTTCAGTATTGTAAAATGATAAACTTCTCATATCGGGGAGTTATCACATTGTTCGATTGAGTCTGTAATCGAGTTTGGAGCATTTTGGTAGAAGTTAATCCTGCCGCTATATTCTTTCCAGTCATTTATTTCCAGTTGTACCAGATTTAAAACCTCTTGTTTGGAGCAGGTTTCCATTTACTTTCTCGCAGTATTTTTACTTTTCCGCACCATTTACTTTCTCGCAATATTTACTTTTCCGAACTATTTACTTTCTCGCAATATTTACTTTTCCGCACCATTTACTTCCGCATTATTTAACATGTCTATTTACATTTCCATGTCCGGCTAAATTTTAAAGGTTAGAATGTAAGGATCATAGTTAAAGTAGTATTCCAGACAAGCTGTCAATAGAAATATTTAGGGGTTATTTTGATTTTTAACATAAGTTTTTTGCACTTAATTCCTGTTGGGTAAGATCGAAAGCCGTCCAACCTTTGATTCAACTTGGTTAGTCTTAACTGTTCGAAGGAAACGAAAGCGCTTAGTCCAGTTAAGTAGGAGTTTTTAATACTTTTGAAAAACGATTTTAAAACTATTTTCGGACGCGTTTATGGGTTTAAAGTCCGGTTCGCATGAACCTCTTTTTGTTAAAAGTTTCAAGTCAAAATACTTTTCAACTGAGTCAAGAAACTATATTTCTTTAAAATAGGTTTATTACTTTAACGCAATGTGTGCCATTTTATAAGTGACAATAAGAGGGTTTGATTAAGGGATAAACTCGGTTCTGAATACGCGAAAGCGACAGTTCCCGTTAAATTAGTTCTTTTCTTAAGTAGAAAACATTACCCCATTAGAAGTTCTATTTACAAGCATTTGGAATACTACCCAGCTGTGTGAATTACATTCAAGCCTGTTGTTTTAAATTGAATTTTATATCTTCGTACTTTACTTTTACGTTGCACTCACGAACTCCCGATTGATTTGCTTTCGATAAACATCGTAACAATAGAAATTTATAGATTGACGTTTGGTCTCTGTGGGATCGATAATCTTTTATATTACTCTGACGCAATTTGAACCTTGGAGTTTGAAAAAGTGGGGCGCAAGAGTTTTAGAGTGGGGCATTTTTGTGGGCTCTATAAATAGTGTTTTTTCTTCAACGGTTTTCATTGATCATTCTCGTCTCCTTTACCATAGCCTCAATTTCCATCTTATTTCTTATTCCCACAACCATGACACCCAAAAATAAAAAGAGGTTTGAATCTGCCACAAGTACTATAACACAACATCTCATTGACCTTTGATTCAAAGACATAGAGGCCGCATAAAGGTGGGGAGATAAAGTGATCCAAGTTCAATTCCAAAACACCATTTGATTATAATATTTCATTTGAAGATCCCATTGTGCTAAGAAAAACCTCAAAGCTCGAAAGTGTAAACATTTTAATAAAATTTTGAGAAACAACACCAACCTTACCATTGGGCTAGAGTTCTTTGTAAGCACATATGAAACTACTTTAAAGCACAAATATTTTTTTCGAGTCAAAGTGATTGACTATAGCACTAAAACTATCAATCAATTTCTTCATCTTCAAGAAATTGAGATGTGTGGTATTCAAAGAATGAGGGATGAAGATCCTTCACTCCAAGGTGAGGAGTGGGATCAAGTTTTACAAGAAATAGGTCAAGAAGGGGGATATTGGTGAATGTATCAAATAGTTCTTCATAAAAATTTATTGTCTCCGAACTCAAGCCATATTACAAGATGTAGAAATATTTCTTCATTTTAAATTTGGAGAGCACATCAAACTATTATGATTTTGCGTCGTCCCGAAGGTTCACGCCATTTTGAACCTTGCCAATGGAGATCCTATCAATGTTGAAAGATTAAATTTCAAATAGCATAAATGCCTTAGCCGACTCCTCTATCATCATCTTTGGGAATCAAAGAATCATAAATTCATTTTGTGACAAACAAGAAGTACTATATGGAGAAAATAGTGTTTGAGACAAACCAAAAACATTGATGAATAAAACTTTCTTCAATAGGTTTCTAAGATCAATCCCACCTGTCCTACCACCATTTAGACTAAAGCTTGAACAACAATATCAACCTATGGAGCATGATCAAAGAGCTCCATATTTAACTCACACACATATCTATTAGGTCAATTGAAATGGGTAGAAGATTACTCTGCAAGAATACACATAAACCCATCAATCGTTGATCATATTTTCCAAGCTGCTATAGTAGAATATAAAAGGATGAACCTGCTCTCTCGTGAATATGATGGTTTGAGACAAGAGAAAACATGAATTCGTTATTAAAAGCATAAATATAATTACAAAAAAGATTGTTATAGTAGTTACGTGCAAGTAAAATTGAGGATAATGGAAAACGAAGAAGAAAATGAGACATTTCTATATCAAATGATCAACACGGGAGTCCTATTAGTTGTTGGACAAGTGATTCCAAACACAATAGAGAAAGGTAAATTATATTAGTTGAAAAACGACGTCCAATTATAAAATTCTTGATTTATAGAAACGTTTAAACAATTTGATAGATGAAATAGAGAATAACCAGTGAAATAATTGAAAGGATGAAAATCATAGAGATGAAAATAAGTTTATGAAGCAAAAAGAAACAAAGAAATAAAAAGTAAAGAGTTAAGGGAAGAGAGAAATGCAACCACGAATTATACAGGTTCGACCTAACCACTTGGCCTACTCTTGTCCCCAATAATTTCTTCTTGAGATGTTCCACTATATCAGATGTGATCTTTTCACTTGTTATGCCTACGAAGGTTCTAACAACCATATTGAAGATTTTACATTTTGAGCCCAAGATAATCTCATAACCAAAATAAAATTTTACACCATTTTGAGCCCAAGAACCAAACTGTGTTTTTGATGGCTAAACTCAATGACCAAATGAGAGCTTTTAACACACCGAGCTCATGAATTAAAGAGAGATTTTACCTGGTTAATCTCAAAAACAAAATAAAGCTTTTAACTGGTTTAACTCAAGAATCAAACAACGACTTCTTTTGAAGAACAAGAGGCAATCCCTCTTGAGTAACTTACAAAATTCTCGCAACACCAAAATAACAAAAGCCTCACTAATATTTTTCACTCTCAAAGCACTATGGCAATTTTGCAAAAAGGAAACTTATGAAATGAGGAGAGCAGAAAGGGAGAAAGTTTATAGAAATACGTTTTTAGGTGTATTTTAAAATGAGGAGAAACCCTCTATTTATTGGTGAAAATTTTGGTTCAAAAGATAAGAAAATATTCATGGGCCTTTTAATAATTTAATTGATTAAGGCATAGAGTTAATCGATCAGAAACTACAAAAATATGACAACCCAAATTCCAAAAAGGAAATCCTACAACGGTTATATGTCTTAATTGATTATGAGTATTCTTAATCAATTAAGAAGCCTTTTCCATTATATAATCAATTGGATTAAGTCCTTAATCAATTAGGCATGGTACAAATACTTCCTAAATTATTAGGAACACTCTTGGTCATCCCACAAGCACCTTGATGGTTCTTTTATAGGTTTTAAGGTGTTTTAGAAAAAGAAAGTGGTTTAAAACTATTTTTAAATGTGTGTGTGTGTGTATGTGTGTGCGCGCGCGTGCGTGTGTTGCCTTAATAATTTAAGAATTACTCTTATATCTTTACAATACATTGATCACTTAGGCACGTATCAAACGAGCTTTATCGCTTCCTCTTTTTCACAATTTTGGAAAGCTTTAAGATCCCTTGCTTGATTCATCAATGATTCAACACTTCATATCGGACTTGACTTCTTCTAGTTGATGAGGCTTGATAAGGCTTCTTCATAGACACGGTCATCAGAGATTGCTTGAGAGGAGATCATTAGGGACTCCACTGAACACCACTTGACATTAAGTGTTGACTTTATTGAATCTTATTTGATATATATCTTGATTTTATATGCAACACACATTGATCTTGATATATTACCTTTTATCATTACTTGATGAAGACTTCACATCTATGACCATTATAATTTCAATAATGGAATTTCTCATATTTAAGGGTAGATGATTCGATTTGGGAGCTTAATCTTTTTTATAATTATATTTGTTAACCGCCGATTTATCTTTTTAGTCTATCAATTGCACACAAACCAACCAATCATGCCCTATGCAGCCCGTTATAGTTACAAGCTCACCACAATGTATTCACAAGTACAATCACCTTACTAATCTTCATGTATATGATAATTTTACTTGTCACGTTATCGTTTCTGTTGGCACAAATACTACAACAATGTTTTCATATCAACAATTGAAAGGATGAAAATCATAGAGATGAAAATAAGTTTATGAAGCAAAAAGCAACAAAGAGATAAAAAGTAAAGAGTTAAGGGAAGAGAGAAATGCAACCGCGAATTATACAGGTTCGACCTAACCACTTGGCCTACTCTTGTCCCCAATAATTTCTTCTTGAGATGTTCCACTATATCAGATGTGATCTTTTCACTTGTTATGCCTACGAAGGTTCTAACAACCATATTGAAGATTTTACATTAGCTGATCCCCAAATCAAACGAGAGATTTTATAGCAAGATAATCTCATAACCAAAATAAAACTTTACACCATGCTGAGCTCAAGAACCAAACTGTGTTTTTGATGGCTAAACTCAATGACCAAATGAGAGTTTTTAACACACCGATAGGGCTGGAAATGAGTCGAGTCGAGTCGAACTCACCTCAGCTCGGCTCGACTCGTTAAGAATTGTTCGAATTCGAGTTCGAGTTCGAGTTCGACACGAACTTTTTTTTAAGCTCAAACTCGACTCGTTATAAGTTCACGAACAGTTCGGCTCGACTCGTTAGGTTCATCTCATTAGGTTCAGCTCACATGGTTCACGAACTTAAAAACTATTTTTTTAAATATATATATTTTTTAGTATATTTGACATTTTAAATAAATATATATTTTTAAAATAAAATATTAAAATAAAATAAAAGTTATCATATTGAAATTTAACTTTATCTTCGAAATCTACTACTTCAAAACCTACACAACTTTCAAGAGATACATTTGAGAGTCTAATTCAAAAACTAATAAATTGAAGATTAAATTTGTCTAAGATTTGAAGTAAATATTTAAACCTAATCTTAAAGACAGTATAATTCTTTTCATATGTAATCGAGTTGACTCATGAACCTAACGAGTCGAACTATGTATAGTTCAAGTTCAGCTCATTTAGTTAACGAACTTAATTTTTCGCTCATACTCAACTCATTTGGTTCATGAACCTAGTTCAACGATTTAATTGTCGAGTCGAATTCCGAACTATCTTCGAGTTGGTTTGGTTCATTGCCAGCCCTACACACCGAGCTCATGAATTAAAGAGAGATTTTACCTGGTTAATCTCAAAAACAAAATAAAGCTTTTAACTGGTTTAACTCAAGAATCAAACAACGACTTCTTTTAAAGAACAAGAGGCAATCCCTCTTGAGTAACTTACAAAATTCTCGCAACACCAAAATAACAAAAGCCTTACTAATATTTTTCACTCTCAAAGCACTATGGCAATTTTGCAAAAAGGAAACTTATGAAATGAGGAGAGCAGAAAGGGAGAAAGTATTATAGAAATACGTTTTTAGGTGTATTTTAAAATGAGGAGAAACCCTCTATTTATTGGTGAAAATTTTGGTTCAAAAAGATAAGAAAATATTCATGGGCCTTTTAATGATTTAATTGATTAAGGCATAGAGTTAATCGATCAGAAACTACAAAAATATGACAACCCAAATTCCAAAAAGGAAATCCTTCAACGGTTATGTGTCTTAATTGATTATGAGTATTCTTAATCAATTAAGAATACTTTTCCATGCTATAATCAATTGGATTAAGTCCTTAATCAATTAGGCATGGTACAAATACTTCCTAAATTATTAGGAACACTCTTGGTCATCCCACAAGCACCTTGATGGTTCTTTTATAGGTTTTAAGGTGTTTTAGAAAAAGAAAGAGGTTTAAAACTATTTTTAAATGTGTGTGTATGTGTGTGCGCGCGCGTGCATGTGTTGCCTTAATAATTTAAGAATTACTCTTATATCTTTACAATACATTGATCACTTAGGCACGTATCAAACGAGCTTTATCGCTTCCTCTTTTTCAAAATCTTGGAAAGCTTTAAGATCCCTTGCTTGATTCATCAATGATTCAACACTTCATATCGGACTTAACTTCTTCTAGTTGATGAGGCTTGATAAGGCTTCTTCATAGACACTATCATCAGAGATTTCTTGATAGGAGATCATTAGGGACTCCACTGAACACCACTTGACATTAAGTGTTGACTTTATTGAATCTTACTTGATATATATCTTGATTTTATATGCAACACACATTGATCTTGATATATTATCTTTTATCATTACTTGATGAAGACTTCACATCTATGATCATTATAATTTCAATAATGGAATTTCTCATATTTAAGGGTAGATGATTCGATTTGGGAGCTTAATCTTTTTTATAATTATATTTGTTAACCGCCGATTTATCTTTTTAGTCTATCAATTGCACACAGACCAACCAATCACGCTCTCTGCAACCCGTTATAGTTACAAGCTTACCACAATGTATTCACAAATACAATACATTGATCACTTAGGCACGTATCAAACGAGCTTTATGGCTTCCTCTTTTTCACAATCTTGGAAAGCTTTAAGATCCCTTGCTTGATTCATCAATGATTCAACACTTCATATCGGACTTGACTTCTTCTAGTTGACGAGGCTTGATAAGGCTTCTTCATAGACACTATCATCAGAGATTGCTTAAGAGGAGATCATTAGGGACTCCACTGAACACCACTTGACATTAAGTGTTGACTTTATTGAATCTTACTTGATATATATCTTGATTTTATATGCAACACACATTGATCTTGATATATTATCTTTTATCATTACTTGATGAAGACTTCACATCTATGATCATTATAATTTCAATAATGAAATTTCTCATATTTAAGGGTAGATGATTCGATTTGGGAGCTTAATCTTTTTTATAATTATATTTGTTAACTGCCGATTTATCTTTTTAGTCTATCAATTGCACACAAACCAACCAATCACGCTCTCTGCAACCCGTTATAGTTACAAGCTCACCACAATGTATTTACAAATACAATCACCTTATTAATATTCATGTATATGATAATTTTACTTGTTACATTATCGTTTCTGTTGGTACAAATACTACAACAATGTTTTCATATCAACAATCCACTAATGATATCTTAAAAACACAATTCGAATAATTATCAAAACAATTGACGGCTAAATCTACCGATTATAAAGGAAATATGGTATGCAACAAAAATTCATTTAATTGGTGCCCTACCTTAGACATTGCCTTTTTGATAAGTTACAATTAAATTTATAATTTTCTCTTATATTTAAGCTTGAGAAGGAAAAAAACTCATTTAATTACTTTGATAAATTTATCAATTTTTTATTTTAGTTGTCTTATTGACTTATTCTAAATCTTTAAATAATAAATTGATTTTATTGATGCATATTTTAATTTCTTTGAAATTTTCTTTATTTTTTATTTTTGATAATATATTTTCTATTGTTTTTATGAATTTTTGGTTAATAATTTTTAAAGTATAAATTGACTTGGGTCATATAATCTTATTATTATTATTATTATTATTATATAAGCCCACCAAGAAAGTTATTCCATATTTTATTTTTATTTCAAGTTATTATTCTTGTTTACCTATAAGTAATAACTGAACAATCTCAATCCAATTTTCACACGTTAATTGAAAAAAATAGTCACGTGTGAGATTTTTCATATGTGCGCCGTATGAGCAGCTTTGCGAACTAAAATAGTGACGGCTGTGGGATTTGAACCCACGCCCTTTCGGACCAGAGCCTAAATCTGGCGCCTTAGACCACTCGGCCAAACCGTCGTTGTGGTTTAAGATGTCCAGTTTTAATACTAATCGTATATTACGTTTTATATTTTCAATTATTTTATTTCATTTGATCACAAATAGCAGTACCAGTAGTGTTCTAGTATTTTTATGTTGTGTGTGGGGACATAACGTCACGTGTTAAACATTACCATAATACATATAATATATTAGAGAAGTAGAAATTCACTATTCTAGCAAGGATCTAGAATTAAAAAACTTGTGCATCAAACTCCACGCGTTCAGCACATTTAAATTAGCATGATGACTAAAGTTGATTCTCAACAGAATTTTTTTTTTCTAGTATGAAAACTGTAACCTTATACCATATTACCTTCATTCGATGTTTTCTCTTACACGTAAAGGGTATTTGGCCTAAAATTGGGCACCTTCTTAACTACTCAACACGGTTTTCACTTTTATCTTTATCCATTCTTATCATGATTTTGAAATTTTCATGTTACTGAAGTAAAGTCATTAGTGTGATAAGAAGAGACGTGAAGATTGAATACCGTACAAGTAAATGACACGTACAATACAAGATAAATACACGACAAGAATTTCATGTTTCTTTTCTTCTACATCGTACACATAATAAGCACATATGTAAAACGTAACACACCTCATTGTTTAATGTTTGTGGATGGATCTTTTAGCAATCTAATAGGACCATTAACATTCAATGAATATTACCAAAAAAAACTACAAGTAAAGGTAATAGCTATTGGAGTATATAAGTAAGTGCACGTGTCTTTGCCATCAACACAGTTTGATCAGTGTGTAAACTGCCAAATTTTTATTCTTATCTATAAACATCCTCATCCTCCACTCTACTAGTTCACTATTTTTTCTAAATCATTAGTTAGATTGATTCTTTATTGTTTGGGATAGAGACGTTTTTGTTGTTGTTGTCTAACTTAGCTTGTTAAAAATAAAGGAAAATGGGATAAGGAAGAAAAATAAAACGTGACCAGCACTTTACATGTGTGAAACGCTACGATCTCATGCGTCGGCAACGAGGAATATGATGCATCAAATATCATATAGTAGTATCAATTTTAAATTAACTATTAAGGGTAATGTTTTAAGATTATACGGAATATTATAAACATCTTTTAACTTTTGTAAAAATAGTATCTTCTGAATTCTTTAATTTAAAATGCATTCTTAATTTAAAATTATGCATTAATTTTCTTAAATACCAACAAAAAATTTATTTAGTAATAGTAGAAAATTGTACGTAAAAATCATCTATATTTTTTATTACCACTTAAAATTAGAAGAGTATCAATGTTATTTTAATAAATTTTTAGTATATATTTTAAAACTACATAGAGGGATGTGAGTATAATTTATCTTTTATAAAATAATAATTGTCACATTTAAAAATTATTATTTTTAGTTTTTAATACAAATATAGTTACTTTCTTTTATTATGCTTTTTAATTTATGTTATGTTTATCACTTCTAAATGGATTAACACATTCAACCGCTTGTTACTAGCATTGATGCAGCTGAGTACATGATGTCGTTGGAAGGTGTGGATTTTGATGGATCGTGAAATTGTTTTATGAGCTTTTAACAAAGCATGATTGCCCAGATGCAGACCGAGATTTGATTCACATATGGAAGTTGAAAGTTTCGGAGAGAGTTTAAACATTTGTCTGGATTTTGAAGCATGAGAGATTATTGATCAACTTAAACAAGAGTTTGAGAGGGCTTGACCTTGCTGCGTGTAATCTTTGTGGCCATGCAGTGGAAGATAGTGTCCATACTCTACGTGACTGCCCTAAAGTCAAGGATTATGGGTGCATAAAGTCCCCTTGGATATATTTCATGAGATTTTTAGACTTGATTTGAACAAGTGGAATAACTTGAATGTCATTTTTTCAAAGGAATAGTGGAACAAATTTTTGGGCAATGGGTTGTTACTCTATTTGGTATTGGCATAATATAGAGGAGCATGTTGATGATTTTGTTAGGCCTTGGGATCCTAGTTTGCATGTGGCCATTCAGTTGAAAGATTATGAAGAAGCCTTGATGAACAACATTAAGGCTATAGGTAAAAATAAGGAAACTAGACTTGAGTGAGAGCCGCCTAAAACAAGTATGGTGAAACTTAATGTGGACGGGGTCTACATTTAGAGTGTCTCTGCAGCTTGTGGAGATTAGGTCAGAGATGAGGAAGGTTGTTGGTTGAGAGGTTTCTACATGAACGTGGGGATGTGTAGTAGTTATATGGAAGAATTATGAGACATTATTGAAGGGTTGATGTTTACTTTAGACTTAGGATTCAGGAGAGTCGAAGTGAATATAGATTCCTCAGAGATTGCTAGGGATCTTAGTCTTGTTAGATCTAGCAGGAGTGATGGGTTTAAGATGCTCAAGAAGATTGAGAGCCTTTTAAGTCGTTTTGATGAGGCATTTGTTTCGCATACGTTTAGAGAGGCTAATAAGTGTGTTTATGCCTTGACTAAAGCTAAGTGTAGATAAAGTTCAGATATGGCTCGCCTTTCCTCTGCTCCTAGTTTATTGAGCAACTGCTTGTAGAAGATAAGTTGGGGGTTTCACCTTTAGGGAGGTGTTTTTGTAGTTTTTTTTTCCTTTTAGGCCTTTGCGCCTCCCTTGTACAAAAAAAATTTATGATTTTTCACTTTATATTTATATTAATAATAATTGTATTTGTAAAAGTATATCTACGATAATTCGACTAGTCAAGACTAGTAAAATCACAAATCAAAGAATTTTGTAAATTTTGAATATGTTTTCCTCTTGCGTTTTTCTTCTTATATAGAGAAAAATCTCGTAGATAAGATTAGAAAGATGAAATCTTGTTTGTTTCAAACAACAAAAATGAATTTGGTGTGGTTCTGAAGCCATCCGACAAACCATTAGAAAATCATAATCGCATGTTGTGTGTAGAATTAAGAATGAGAACCCTTTTAGGACCCAAATTGCTCTAGCTGTTGTGCAACAACCATCACATTATGTCACACGTCCATTAGAGGTCATTCAATGTGATTCATCATGACTGTCTGATATGATCTCTTACTAATGATTGAGAATCAGACTTGATTGTCTTGGATTCTAGATCCTCATATCCTCCCTTAGTAAAAAAATTATTCTCAATCATGTCTTTATTTAATATTGGTCTATGCAAAATTTGGGTCGCTATAACCAAATTTTTCCTATTAGTTATTTTAATCTGATCACGATCTTATGGATAAATTACTTAATGTGGAGCAAGCTTTACTAGATTCGGACTGACTCCGAATCACTTTATAAATTGGCCTAAGAGACTGAACATGTACAACAACGTTAACACTTGCAATATATTGCCAGTATGATTAGGAATACATTTTTGTCAACCGAGAAAAACAAAAAATTATATAATTTTTTCTTTAACGGACAACATTGAGAAGTTATTATAAAATATAATAATGGGCTTTCAAGAGGTGGAAACCACAACAACAACAACAACAACAACAACAACAACAACAACAACAACAACAACAACAACAACAACAACAACAACAATAATAATAACATCATTATATATGATAGATTGCAGTAACAGAAAAATATTTTGTTCAAGATTGGTAAAATTAGTTTATCCAATGTGTGTATGAAAAAAAAACAATACATAACCTTGAAAGATTTTTTGAACTAATAAGAAAACTTGAAGATTTTTATGTCTTGCAATCCATCTCAAAGAATAATGTTTGTGAGTTTGAAGTGGTTGTAGATAAGTTAGGTTTAGGGAAAATAAATTAATGAATGAACACTTTTATAGTTAAATTTGGGTATCAAACCAACTAGTTAGTAGTGTAACTAAACGAATAGATCATTTAATTTTTAAATTAAAAATAAAATAAAATAAAATAAGAAAGCCATTAATTTTAAAGAAATAAAAACATAAAGTACTGTTGTTGGGATTCAAAGCATCTCCCCTGAATTAGTTATTCCACACGGTCATCTATGTCAACCAAGGGAACATATAGAATTTATAAAAAAATTAAAACATGAAGCGTTCAACAATTATACCTCAAATATTTATTGGTTGAGGTGAAAGCTATGTCATAAAATGTATTATTTCTAGTAATGTTTCCTTTTTCTTTTAGTGGTGTTTATTCAGAAATGTGACTTATCTAAGAGGGTCCAAAAGCTTCAGAATGAAGCTGATATATGTGTGTTAAGGAATAGGTGCTTGCAAAGTTCACGACAGATATTAGGAGAATGAATTGGAGAATCATAGAAATAGAGTCATTTGGTAGTTATGAGAGCTCGTCTAGTGATAGTTTGGGGGGCGGGTTGCCTAGTGATAATAACACTGACTTAGTATCTTTTTCTTCAGGTCCGTGTAACTCTTCCATGACACTCACAATCTCAAACCCATGCTCCTTTTATGAAAAGGCCATGAATATTGATTTGGTCTACCTCGAATAAACTTGTAGTTTTCCACCATCGAGAACAAAGTCGACGTGATTTTGAAGCCATGTTTTACATATAAGAAGATCTGTATGCGGTGACCTCGGGGTTGGAGGGAGAGTACTTCTATTTCTACACTGGGGTGATCGAGGACTTCAGGGTTGGTATCCCTTTTCCATCATGTAGTCTGAGATTGTGAAGGTCATTAAAGTTTCCCTTTCCTTTTTACATTCAAACATCTCGGTGTTTATCTGAGCCTTTGAGATTATATGTTAAGGTCTCTATATTACTCTCACAGGGATGCCAATTTACCCATCAACTACCTTATTGCTCTATGCCAATTCAACATTTATTGAACAATTTTATCAAGTTCAAGACTTGTCTGAATCTCGAGCTTACCACTTACATACACTTGCTTTCAACCAGTTTTTTTATTCTTTAGTAGTTTAACAAGTCCTCAAGTATGACTTTTCAACCATCTTTGATTCCACGTGATTTTGAATGTCACCCTAAAGGTCTCTGTTTTTTAGTTTTTCAACCCTTCATCCATATTCAAAGTATAACACCTAAGGCCAAAATAATTGTTTCTTTGAGAGGATAAAATCTTCATTCTTACCTTATCAAGAATTAAATGATAATTAAAGTTCTCTATAATAATCCCCAGACAACTACTAGTATCCGTAATAGGAATCTCTATCTCAAATTGAGTCTTCTTTGCCATTAATTTCTAGAAGTTTCATCCTTGGGTCTTTGCTCTTCTTCCCTTAATGAGACTCACTAAAAGTAATACATCTATGATTCATGAACTTAGATCCTCTAGATTCCACTCCCAACAACTCATAACCCTTTCTACCTCTTGGATATCCAATGAAGACAAAATTCACAATTTTATCATCAAGCTAAATTAGCTTGATTTAATCAATAAGAAAAGTTTTGATGACCTTCGAAATAAAGTAGGTTATAATCTTTCTACTATAAAATTCCATAAGTGTTTGGAAGTCTATTCTTGTAATATCTTTCAATCAAGTAAGTTTCTTTAGCACTAGTCTTTCCCCAAAAACTCCATACAACTCAACATTCAAATACATTTTTATCTCCTGTTTTCTACAAAATTCATTAAAGTGCTCTGAAACAACCTATAAGAGTCCATCATGCCTTGAGCTCAAATCTCATATCTTGTTAGTTTGATGAAAGTCTTCATTAGCTGATGATGAATGAAAAACAACATTCATTCTAAATATATCATCCACATTTTTATACCCTTTAGCTATGATAACTTCACCATATGAAATCTCCAGCACCTTATGTTCAATTCTAGTGAAATAGCCTAGATCATCAAAGATGCTTATGGATAAAAAATGTATCTTGATCTCTTGATCATATCTTAAATTGTATATAAGAAACTTAAAATCATCAAACTTTTTTAAGTTTGATCGTATCAATACCACAAACCTTGCAAGCCTTATTGTCACCAAGAAAAACTACTCCACCTTGCTCCAAATTCAAATTCCTAAGTTATTCTTTTCTTTACCATGTGTGATAAGAACAATGTGAGTCTATGACCTAACTTACTCAATACTACCAGTACAGTATCGCTCTTATAATTATCCCTATCTGAGGTAGCAACAATCTGAACAAAATCTTCATTGTCCTCTCTCAACGATGTGAACAATTTTGTTCCAACAAAGTCAAGGTTAAAATGCTTTATTTTTCATAAACCTGATCACTTCAAAACAATTGAAGTGATCAGGTTTATGAAAAATAAATCATTTTAACCTTGACTTTGCTGGAACAAAATTGTTCATATTCTTTGGGTTTTGATGATAACAAAGTACTTATAAAACAATTTATTATACTAACATATGTTCAAGTGTGCAGGATCATAAGCTTAAATTTTGTCTCTGAATTGACCTTCATAAAAGCATATGTAGAGGGGAAAAAAAGTGACTTAGATTGTGAAGGATCATAATCTGATCAAGGTATCTCTACCTTTGATGACACATAAGGCTCTAAAGACCTCAGCTAAAGGTGTTCAATCTCTGATTCGTACTCTATCTCAAAAACATACCAGTCTTGTCAACAACCAAATTTTGGAGAAAGTTAACTAGGGCTTTATTATACAACACTCAAGGAATGGTGATGTGACTTCTTAAGTCTGCCCCAACCTTTTGGTAGATACCTCGTATGAGAAAGACACCTTGGATAATGCCATTACTCAATAGAAAATAATATTAATCGATTTATTCCTCCAACGTCTCTCTTGGATTGCTTCTCAAGAAAGAACTCTTATGTAAGCCGCCTTCAAAAGAATCTTATTTTGCCTCTATAAAAGGGAGTTGAGGATTTGAAAGAAGAATACAATACTACATCATAACAACTTCAAGCATAAATTTGAGATAATGTTTTAACTGTTATTGCATAAGTTCTTAAGATTTCTTATCTTTGTATATCTTAGAAATCTTAAGTGTTAAGAACCTTTGTGGTTGTTGTACAACTGTTATACTTATGATTGAACATCAAGTATAGTTGTTATCTTTTCTACTAAATTGTTTGTTTAAAGTATATAAAGTATTTTGCAAGGTTTATTAAGCATTGAAGTCTCTTGTCTGTGTGCTTGAGCAATGAACTCTCTTTCTATTGTGATTAAGCAGAAGTCTTTTGCATGATTGCTTAAGCAGAAGTCTCTTTCTGGTTTGATTGAGAAGTTGAAGTCTCTTTATGGTTTGATTGAGAAAAGTTGTAATCATTTTTATTATAGTGAAAATATCTTGTTGGACAAAGGGACTGGACTATTATCAGTTGAGGATAGAAACTAGGATAAACTTTGTGTGTTATTTTACTCTTGCTTCTGAACTTTATTTTTCCGCTACTACTATTATTCTGAGTTCAAATTCTGAAGCTGGATTTTCAGAAGTGAAATAGAAATAACATACACAATTTAACCTCCCCCTTCTTGTGTATTTTTTCACCTTTAGTTGGTATCAGAGTTGGTTTGTACTAAAGATCTTGAGAAAAATACATCCTTCATCATGTCTGATAGTCCTAAAGCTACTATCATATATGGGTTTAAAAGTACCAAACTTGCTTCCATGATCTATAGAGTTAGTAAGAGCAAAGAAGAAGGTTTTGGTTATCATCAAAAACCTTATAATCCAAGGAATGATATCTTGATGAAACCATTAGATCTTTCTTTTTCAAGCACTTCTCAAGAGGGGCTGATTATGTCTCCTACTGAAAATAGTAAAGTTCTGAACCAGACAAAAGCTATGATGAATGACTCACAAGTTCTGAAGGAATCAGAATCTCAGACTCAAAGGTCAAAAGTTATAATTAAACTAGAACCTAAGACTCTCAAGTCAGAAGTTATGAAGAATTCAGAACTCAAGGTTGTTGAATCAAAGGTTCCAAGAGGATCAAAAGTCTAGATTAAGACTTATTCGTTATTTGTTATGCTTTTAGTATTTGCTTGCTTATATGGTTTATACTTTAAGCTATATTCTTTGGGATTTTTTTATCCTTTAGTAAGATTAAAAACAATTTCTTTGTTACTTTGTGCTTTATTGGTTGGATTATTTTTGCAACTTCTATGATGATTGGATCATTCAAATGGATATAAGAAACTATACATGAAGTATCTTTGAAAATAAAGATAAAGAGATATTTCATTAATTTTTGGAAGAAGAGTACAAGAGGATTAATCTACATAATTTTATCTAAATCATAATAATATCCTCGTGCACTAAAGGCAGTCTCCCACTCTATATCTAGATTCTCCCCATGATCATCATCAGATTCAAAATAGACGATCTTAATTGGCACTTTCTTCTTCTTCTTGAGCATCTTCTTCTTCTTAGAAGCCTTCCTCACCTTGAGTGCTTCTTTGACAGTGGTTGACCGAGATGGGTGGGCTTTTTTGATTGAATGCTGATGTAATCTCTTTCTCCATAGTGGTTTTTGTTGAGACGATGACCTTGGTATTCTCAAAAGGACAACTCATATTGATTGAGAGGAAACAATGTTGGATGAAGACGTGGGTATTCAGACTTTGGTCTTGTGCCTTTATAGAGGAATTTATGTGTCTATTATGTTGCTAATGGAAGTTTAAGCATCTCTAATCATTAATGCATGATGTCGCTACTGCGAAAATCGGCGCCGGCTGACAGAAGAGTCGCCACCGTGCGTTATTTATCCCTCAGAGCGGGAAAGGAAACGCTCGAAGTAAACCTCGCAAAAAACGGGGAAAAGGTATGGTCATCGCAACCATAGCCTGGGTTCGGGAGTCGGTTACGCAAGGGGAAGGTATTAGCACCCCTCACGTCCGTCGTACTCGACGGGATCCACGCTTGCTTGGGTTGTCTACTGGATGCAAAACAATCTATCTACGGCTGCTAAATCTAAACGGAAGGGAATTGACTCGATAGAGCGTCGCACTCTATGCCTACGTATTCTCAAGAGAGAAAGTCAGAGTCAACGTAGTTCGGGACTACAGGGAAAATTGGCTCGCCAAGACCTCGCGTCTTGTGCCTACGTACTTCCACTGGATGGAAGATCAGAGCTTTACGTAGTTCAGACTAACTACGGCTAAACAAACATTCTCACACAGCAGTGAGAAAAATAACTGGCTTCACAGGGTCGGGAACCTATGGTCAAAACTTATGGCTGAGTCTCAAATGCGCTTTGGGCAAGAGAGAAAAATGGGTATCAATTAGTCGTCAGCGGGAAAGTCTCGATCGCACAGCCGCGAGAGAACAAACGTTAGTCGTTAGTGTGCTCGCTAGGATATCGCATCCTATGCCTACATATCTTCGTCTGGTACGAAGAATCAGAGCAGCTGTAGTTCGGCTACTATCGGGACCACAGCTCAAATCTCGTTTTATTCATCTCTGAAAAATGATTACAATGGGTGCATACTGAAATAAATCTCCTAGGAAACGCTATCCTATTCTATCTTGAAAAATTGAATGAAAATAGCCCCCTAACAAATGGGCTTCTAAACTATCCTAAAAGTCGTAAAATAAAGTCTATGAAAATATCCCTAAAATAAAATGAACTCTAAAAATATTAAATCGGCACTTTAATATTTTTTCCTTTTTTCTTCTTTTCTTTTCTCATTTTTTCTTTTCTCAAAAATATTTTCTTTTATTTTTCACAATATTTTTCTCTATATTTTTTTCAATACTTTCTTTCCATATTTCTTTTCTTTTCTTTTTATTTTTCTCCATTCTTCCTTTTCACAATATATCTTTTTTATTTTTCAAATATATTCTTCTTTTCATCTTTTTTTTCTATAATATGTCTCTCTCTTTTTTTTTTTTCTATTTTAAACAACATAAAAACAAGAGAAAACAAAAAAAAGGGGGGGGGGGGGGGTACTGGATTACAAGGGATAGGTAAACAAGAAAATAAAAAAACTACACTGATTGGGCCCAGCCCAATCTTCTTCAGCAAAAACGCAGGGGGGTGCTGTGGGACTTGGGATGTTGCTGGTAGCATTTGGCCTCATTGGGCCCATGGCCCAGAATAGCCAAAAAACGCGAGGTGAGGGAGTTGGCCAAAAAAATAGTTGGGCCCTGAGGCCCACTTTCTTCTTCCCTCTCTTTCCATCTGAAAAACCCTAATCTCCTTCTCTAACCTCTTCCGCCGCCACCAAAGCCTCCCTTCTCCGTCTCTCTCAACCTTTCTCAGCCTCTCTCCTTCAACTCTCGTTTTCAATCTCACAAAACACCAATGAAATAACGACTACAACACCATCACAGACTGAACCATGGCTCGAAGGTCTCGGAGTGAATTCTTGAGGATGCATGTGGAAGATCTGGGATTTGTGAAGGTGGCGATGAATCTTTGAGCTCTTACAAGAATACGAAGCTCTCGAAGGTTTCGCATCTGGAGTTTCCTTGAAGGAGTGATGATGAACGCTTGATCAGTGTTTGAGGCTTCATCCGTCGATGGCGTTGATGAGAGATCTGGAAGAACATGAAGACGATGCTTCTAGACGTTCTACTGGAGACGCATGCTGGAAGCGGTGAAGAATACAAGAAGATCTGATGAAGATCTTCTGGACATTGTTGGAACTTCTTGATGATGGAATGAAGTTGAAGAAGCTATGGAGGTTCCTGGAAACGCTTCACTGAACTGATGCGTATTCTTGAGTGTTGTTGATGATCTGAAGATGTTTATGAACTTTTCTGGAAATTCGTTGAAGCGTGAAGATGATTATTGATGATGACCGGTGAAGGGTGGCGTTCTGAGCTTTTCTGGAGAATCAGCGGTGGTTGGATGATGATTCTGGTGGTTGATGGTTGAGAACGACGAAGATCGAGGGTTGAAGGTGGTGGTGACGTTGGGAAGAAGATGAAGGTTAGGGAGGAAGAGGTTGAAGATGAATCTGGAGAGTTTGAGTTCGCCGGCGACGGTTAGTGGTGGCCGCCGGCCATGCAGGCCGGCCGGCTAGGTCTTCAGGCGAGGCGCTGGGATGAGGACGCGTGGTGGCAGTTAGTGGGGTGGAACGCTGCATGCCTGCCACGTATGGGATATCGTGGCTGAGAGAGAGGAGTGACTGAGGGCTACGTGGCGGTCCTCTGTGAAGCGAAGTGGGACCTCCAATCTTGCTACACGTGTCATCTGATATTTATAACATTGATAAAGTCTGGGAGCTTCTAGAGCCTTCTGGACAGTGCTGGAGAATTCAGGAATTGATTTTGGACGAATCTGGACTCTTGCTTGGACCTTTTTTGCTGCATCATGGACAAAAACCCCCATACTGGGCCTGCGAAAAATGAACTAAGCCCAATACGAAAATGCATAGTAAACTCAGAAAAACTGCCTTAAACAAACAGCCTAATTAACTATTGAACTTAATTAATTCCTAACTAATAAAATTTGAACACTAATCTAATTACTCTAATTAAAACTCTAAAAAACTATATTATTCTATAAAAGAAAATTTTAATTCCTATTGACCTATTTAATGTCTAATATATGAAAATCTATTTATGAAAAATCTCTTCACTTATTATTTTTATAAAAGAAAATCAATAATATCTATTAAAGACTATTAAAAGAAAAATCTATCTATTATTCTATATCTAAGATTAAAACAATTAATTTCTATTAACAAAAATATTAAAATCTATTTACAAATCCTATTAAACCCTAAAATGAATTTAAAATCTATTTATTTCTATAAAATGCTAAAAATTGATTTAAAAAAGAATTAAAAATATCAAAAATTCTATTAAATCCTAAAAAATGATTTAAAAGCTAATTAACCCTAAAAAATCCTATAAAATTCCAGAAAAATCACAATAATTCCCAGAGGGACAAAATAAGCACTGAACGACACAAAAATAATCGGTAAAAATAAACGGGCACCGAAATATCCCAAAAATCGATTCTACTGATTAAAACTGATAAAAACACCTGAAACACGAGACGGGAGCTGTGATCCCTGATAAAATCAATACAAATGAAAAATGCAATGTATGCAATATGCAGATGCGAATGCGGTCATGCGTCGAAACATCGAGCCAAATGCGAGACCCGGTTGGTCAAATTTTGGGGTGCAACAGCTGCCCCTATTCAAGCGACTTCGACCTGAATGGGTGAAGAGCGCTTAGCCTTCAAACATTCAAGGTAGATGACGGTTGAATACAAATGGAACCCTGAAATTTGCCAACCGCAAGAATATACTGCAAAACTGCTTGAGGGAAAGCTTCCAATAAACTGAAGTTTGGTTGTAACGGCAACATCTGGTCAATTTTCTGATAAAATTTCTTCTCCTATTCAACACCTGTGTGACGCCACAAGTATTGCAATAATGCTTCATAAAGCAAACACCTTGATTCCCATCTCTCTCATGGGATCAAATCTGGTCAACTCACAGTTCATTGCGAACTTGAGGACAATTCTCCTGAGGAACTCTGAATGGAACTGCCTGGCACCTGTTTTGACAAAGGGGGCAGCTTCAGAAGTCTGATATATGTCAATCTTTGTTGTTGTTGTTGTTGTTGTTTTTTTTCGATGCTGACGTAACAAACAAATGAAGAATCACTCCGCTGGGGAAGACAAGAAGCTGAACCACACAACTCTGCAGGTGAACAAATTCGAAATCCAATAGGTAACCATCTTGGTCTATGTTTCGACATGCGTATGCTTGAAATGATGCAATGTCTTATACGACATGTAAATGTTATGCGTTTTGTTTGAAAATGCGAGGCCCAGACGGCATGGATATGCTATATGCTTGTATAAATGCTATGACTATATATGCAAATGCTAATGCAGGCTCGAGCTGCCAGAGAACACCAGGTCTGAAAACCACTTGGCAAAATAAATGCCGAAGGAAACATCAACTCTACTGGGGATGACCTGAAGTCACGGAACCATCTCAGCAAAATAAATGCTGGAAACGAGAAATCAAACCCGCTGGGGATAACTGCCCTGCTGGAGAAATGAAAAGGCAACCCTGCTTGGTAACTTCACTGGGGAAGGAAAACAACTCTGCTAGGGGATGCTTTCTTCAAACCATTGGCAACTAATTGTACTCTGCGGGGATTGACCCAAACTGAGATTGATTACGCGCAGCACACTGCTGGAAATGCTCCTACTATCAAGGATATCAATCTTAATCTGCTGAAGATACTCCTGATCCTACTCGGATACGGGGTAAAAGACAATCTCGACTCTTCCGGGGATAATAAGCAACTTTCATCTGCTGAAGAGTGGCAATTCCGATTTAAAAACATCCACAAGGAATTCAAACATTACTCGAAGTACTGGCATTGATCGAGCTTCGTATCGGGGAACATGACAACATGCGGGTCATTGGGAAATACTGTGTCAGATACCTTTAGGTTTTTTTTTCGCTTTGCTTGGTTTAGAATAAACATGGACTATGTACACAGTGGAAGTATGGGAAATACTAGACGAGAACTAGCATTCAAAGGTGGACTACCAGGCGAGAACTGATAGGGAAATAGGTTAGGAAAATTGATTTTTGTGTTTCTTTTGAACATCAGACGGGCTGACTAGATGACAGACTAAGGTATAGACAACCAGGCGAGAACTGGCTGAAAGCTAACGTACACCAGGCGAGAACTGGTATAACACTTGAAGAAACACACGAGAACTGATTATGTGACGACATGTACCAGGCGAGAACTGATACAACACTTGAAGAAACGGTGACCGAACGAGAATTGGTTACCAATAAACTGCACCAGGACGGGAACTGCTGCTTACAATAAACTGCACCAGGACGGGAACTGCTGCTTACAATAAACTGCACCAGGACGGGAACTGATGCTTACAGATGGTGGGCCAGACGAGAACTGACGCTTACGGTAAACTGCACCAGGACGGGAACTGCTGCTTTGGAAACGACTGGTTACTGACACGCAACAGGTTTAAACTGCAGGATAATGATCCAACGACAACAAGACCTTCTTCTTTGAAAGGTTTTCGATAAGGGTATTGACATGATTCCCCGATACTCAACTCTGGCTGGGGATAAACAAACGGGTTTGAATGACTTGCCCTTGGTACACTCAGCTGGGGATAAAAGACTGGCTTGCACAACTTGCCCCAGTACAATGCACCTTGCCCCAATCTATCTCTTGGGAATACCCGCTCCGAACAACTTGCCACGAGAATACTTCGAGAATATTTGCCCCGGCATCTGCACGACAAAAGAATTCAATCTCCAATTAAACACCTAACAACCCAGTTGATTTCAACATTCTCTGCGATGACTTGCCCCTGAATGAGCGTTCTAGCGACTTAACCCGATCTGATTATCCATTGGAAGTATCTGCTTTCAAATCTCAGCGCTCTGCATAATTGCCCCTGATTGTGTCTTGAGAAGACTCCCTTCTGATCAACTGCTTCTCAAACAAACTGCCCCTGCTCAACTGAAGCTTCGGGACTTGTCCTCAGACTGACTGATACTGAACTTACTGGAATATAATGCCCCTGATTCATTGGGCTCCACAACATACATCATTCTGGTTCAGACTGCTGGATTACTCAGTCCTGCTTGATTAATCCTGCTGAAATTTCTTTCATGTCAACTACTATCCTGCAATTAGAATCGTCTGTTCACGAATGGTAATCTTAATGCAATGGTTATGCAGATTTTGAAAAATTTTGAGCTGTCACTCATTTATATGCATATGATGATGAGTGACGAATGAACCAAAGTTCAAACGCAGTGCTTACGTGGTCAGTGAAAATACAACAAGGATGTGACTAGCAAGTCAAGAAGGAGTCAGGTTACTCAACCTTATCGTAATGCGCTTCAGACTAACCCTACCTCAATTAGGTCTTTTAAGGGTTGTATTGTGGTCGGGTTCACGGTTCGTGAAACAAAGGATATTCGGCTCAAATTTGATTTGTACCCACCCCTTCTACGTGATGATCTCCGATCCTAAGGTTCAGTTAACCTGGCACAAGCACTCGCCTCTTCGAGAGGTATGTTGAATGGTAAGAACCACAGTTAAGGAATTCACAAGCTTTTCTTCTAGAGTGATAGTTACTCCTCCTTCGCTTTCGGTGTCTGTGTACACGACTTTGTGATTTGCTGGGGAAAATTTCTTTTTAATCCCTTCTTTTCCATTCTTTTGATTCCCTAATTTTTGCCTGGACTGACTCATTTTGAGTTCTTTTCGATTTTTCGTTTTCTTTTGAAGTCCAGCGGGATGCCCTGATTTTTGCCTAAGTATTTAGCTTTCCAGCTCTTCTTTCTTTTTACTTAGCGGGCTTTCTCATTTCTTTCTTTTGGAACAAAGTCGTGTGACACTGGTTGTCTTGATTGCTCCGAAAGGATTGTAACTGTCTCACCCCTGATTGGTGAGGTTTGACCTTTTGAAAGGTATAAACTGATTGGTCCTTGAAAGACAACACTCCTCTGCAAGACTTGAATGCTTGGTCAAGCTAACTGACAACTACCCTGCCCCGGGTTAAGATGTGAGGGTTTTAAAAGTCCGAAAAAACTTCTACTTCCTGGCTCGAAGTGGTTAACAAGGGACTAACTCCTTATATCTCCAGTGTTTAGGGGAATTTGAAACAATGCCTTGTACGTCATCGGTACGGTCTTATCTGAAAGCATACAATCATCGGTTATGAGTTTCAATTTCGTCATCCTCCCTCCTAACTTTGCTAGTCACAGCGAAAAAATGGAGTGAAATAAAATGCAAGTGTCAGTGCAACGCCATAAATGAGCGACAGCGACATGATTAATTCAGAAAAATGCATAATCACTTTATTATTATCACCATTCGAAACATACAAATGTTTAAAGCAGGTAGTAACTAACAGAAAAAGAAACTACAAATGCAAATGATGGTATAAAAGCTTGAGAACTGCCACTGCTGAGGCGCCTGCCTGTCTGAACCACTGGCTTTTGCTGGGGAACACCCTTCTGAGTCTACGAGCTTAGACAGCTGAGCGGTTAGGGATGAACAAACAGAAATCCTTCTCGAAAGGAAATGCGATCCTGATCAATCAATTGCTGTACCTTCGCCTGAAATGCTTTACAATCTTCGGTTGAATGCCCCGGAGAGCCACCATGATAACCACACTGAACGTGGGGATTGTACCCAGGAGGGTAAGGTTCTGGAACTGGTTTAAGAGCTTTAGGTTCCACCAAAGACTTCTGGATCAAAGACGGTAGCAACTGGCTATACGGTATAGGCACTGGGTGAAAAGGAGCATTCCTTCGTTCCAAGTTGTTGCGAGGTCGGTTCTGATTCTGATGCTGATTCTGATAACCTCGGCCACGAGTTCGCTGATTTGCAATGGAAGCGACATAAGATTCCTGATAGAGTGCCCCAGGCACGGCTGTCTGTTCAGTATAACAAGCCACGGGAGGTACTGATCTCTGATAAGATGATGAACCAACAAAATTCACTGATTCGCTTCGAGGATATTCAATCTTTGGCATGACTGAGTTGATCACAATTTCTTCTTCACTCTGATAGTCACAAGGATATTCAGTTTCACCAGTTTGATCATATGGAGTAATCTGAATTTTCCCCATTCTTATAGAATACTCAAGGCGTTCTCCTAATGCTACCACGTCAGAGAAACTTGCCGGAACTCCGAGCAATCTTTTGAAGTACGGATATTGTAGGGAATCCACAAACATGCTTGCCAGCTCTTGGTCTAACAACGGGGGACGCACTCTAGCAGCAAATTCTCTCCATCTCTGAGCATATCTCCTGATAGGTTCATTGATCTCTTGAGACAACTCTTGCAAATGCATGCGATAAGGAGCAATGTCTAAATTGTAATCGTACTGCTTCAGAAAAGCTCTGGCTAAATCCATCCATGACTGAATCTGATTCCTCTCTAACTGCATATACCACCTCAAAGATGCCCCAGTCAGACTATCTTGAAAGCAATGGATCATCAATTTGTCATTTCGCGCAAACGCAGTCATTCTTCGACAGAACATCATCAAATGCAGCTTTGGACAGCTATCTCCCGTGTACTTCTCGAACTTCGGCACTTTGAACTTGTGAGGCAACACTAGGTCAGGAACCAAACACATGCCTACAGCATCCAAGTTGACAGCATCTTTGGCTTTCAAAGCTTTCATTTGCTCTTCCAACACTCGGACTCTTCTAGCCTTTTCGAGAGCTCCTGGATCTACCATCCCAGCTGCTGGAATATCTCTTCGGTAATTCATCACAGGGAAAGCAACACCTTGATTGTTGACAGGAGGAGGATGCTCATTCTGGGCAACAAACTGCTCATGTCGATCTCGGTTCTCAACAGAATGCTGTACAACTTGGTCTGCAGCAACGTTGTTCACTTGCGGGAAGTCTTCCATAGAATCATACAGAGGGTTGGACGCCATAGTGAACCCTGCCAGGGTGTTAGGAGACTGGAAATTGCCTTCAGACATGGCTACCAATAATCTTCAGCTGACTTCGACACTTGATTCTGCTCAAATCTACTCAACCCCTAGGTAGGTCTCTGACAATCAACAGCTGCTCAATCCAAACTCCGGGTAATCACCTTCAGGAAATAAAGGCTGGATCAGAACTCTGGCTAGCTGGAGGATGATATGCAATGCAACACTGATATGCATATGATATGCAAAATGCAGCAAACAATGGGACCACAGCCCCCACACAAAATCTGAATACTGCTGCGCTGCTGACGGAGACGTTCTCTGAAAAGAAGACCAGAATAACGGGTAGGTTGGAAGTCAAGTTTCCTGCACAAAAAACCCCCCCACTCACAGGTGTGGACCTATATCTGACAAGGTACGGCATCCTATGCGGTCGTCAGCGTCACAGACTTTCATGAGGAATGATACGATTCCCAGAAGGAGTGGCATCGTCATCTCATGAAGAGGCCTCACTTAGCTGACTTCCAATTGATCGGTTCC
Organism: Lathyrus sativus; assembly: GCA_963859935.3. Taxonomy (NCBI): domain Eukaryota; kingdom Viridiplantae; phylum Streptophyta; class Magnoliopsida; order Fabales; family Fabaceae; genus Lathyrus; species Lathyrus sativus. The sequence goes on from OZ012740.1 coordinate 1,027,841, forward strand.
CAGAGTCGACAATCCTCACGTCTGGACTCCCCTCAGATCCTCAGGACCGGAAAGGAGCACCTCTGCGAGAACCTCGTCCGAGTGCGAATTTTCGTAGGGAACTGCGCCTGCTCAGCAGACAGGTTCGTCTACTACTTCTCCGCAACTATAGCTAGGTGTATACTCATACTCGAGCCCAGGTCCGGCTTATCTCAATCATAGAACACCTGTAACACCCCAACAGCAACAGATAATATCGATAAATAAACACCTAATAGACAAGCAAACAAGCGCTAGGATTGACTCTCTCTTAGGGGACGTTGGATCCCACATGCATGGGGAACTATCGCAGTCCCCAGCAGAGTCGCCAGCTGTCGCTACTGCGAAAATCGGCGCCGGCTGACAGAAGAGTCGCCACCGTGCGTTATTTATCCCTCAGAGCGGGAAAGGAAACGCTCGAAGTAAACCTCGCAAAAAACGGGGAAAAGGTATGGTCATCGCAACCATAGCCTGGGTTCGGGAGTCGGTTACGCAAGGGGAAGGTATTAGCACCCCTCACGTCCGTCGTACTCGACGGGATCCACGCTTGCTTGGGTTGTCTACTGGATGCAAAACAATCTATCTACGGCTGCTAAATCTAAACGGAAGGGAATTGACTCGATAGAGCGTCGCACTCTATGCCTACGTATTCTCAAGAGAGAAAGTCAGAGTCAACGTAGTTCGGGACTACAGGGAAAATTGGCTCGCCAAGACCTCGCGTCTTGTGCCTACGTACTTCCACTGGATGGAAGATCAGAGCTTTACGTAGTTCAGACTAACTACGGCTAAACAAACATTCTCACACAGCAGTGAGAAAAATAACTGGCTTCACAGGGTCGGGAACCTATGGTCAAAACTTATGGCTGAGTCTCAAATGCGCTTTGGGCAAGAGAGAAAAATGGGTATCAATTAGTCGTCAGCGGGAAAGTCTCGATCGCACAGCCGCGAGAGAACAAACGTTAGTCGTTAGTGTGCTCGCTAGGATATCGCATCCTATGCCTACATATCTTCGTCTGGTACGAAGAATCAGAGCAGCTGTAGTTCGGCTACTATCGGGACCACAGCTCAAATCTCGTTTTATTCATCTCTGAAAAATGATTACAATGGGTGCATACTGAAATAAATCTCCTAGGAAACGCTATCCTATTCTATCTTGAAAAATTGAATGAAAATAGCCCCCTAACAAATGGGCTTCTAAACTATCCTAAAAGTCGTAAAATAAAGTCTATGAAAATATCCCTAAAATAAAATGAACTCTAAAAATATTAAATCGGCACTTTAATATTTTTTCCTTTTTTCTTCTTTTCTTTTCTCATTTTTTCTTTTCTCAAAAATATTTTCTTTTATTTTTCACAATATTTTTCTCTATATTTTTTTCAATACTTTCTTTCCATATTTCTTTTCTTTTCTTTTTATTTTTCTCCATTCTTCCTTTTCACAATATATCTTTTTTATTTTTCAAATATATTCTTCTTTTCATCTTTTTTTTCTATAATATGTCTCTCTCTTTTTTTTTTTTCTATTTTAAACAACATAAAAACAAGAGAAAACAAAAAAAAAGGGGGGGGGGGGGGGTACTGGATTACAAGGGATAGGTAAACAAGAAAATAAAAAAACTACACTGATTGGGCCCAGCCCAATCTTCTTCAGCAAAAACGCAGGGGGGTGCTGTGGGACTTGGGATGTTGCTGGTAGCATTTGGCCTCATTGGGCCCATGGCCCAGAATAGCCAAAAAACGCGAGGTGAGGGAGTTGGCCAAAAAAATAGTTGGGCCCTGAGGCCCACTTTCTTCTTCCCTCTCTTTCCATCTGAAAAACCCTAATCTCCTTCTCTAACCTCTTCCGCCGCCACCAAAGCCTCCCTTCTCCGTCTCTCTCAACCTTTCTCAGCCTCTCTCCTTCAACTCTCGTTTTCAATCTCACAAAACACCAATGAAATAACGACTACAACACCATCACAGACTGAACCATGGCTCGAAGGTCTCGGAGTGAATTCTTGAGGATGCATGTGGAAGATCTGGGATTTGTGAAGGTGGCGATGAATCTTTGAGCTCTTACAAGAATACGAAGCTCTCGAAGGTTTCGCATCTGGAGTTTCCTTGAAGGAGTGATGATGAACGCTTGATCAGTGTTTGAGGCTTCATCCGTCGATGGCGTTGATGAGAGATCTGGAAGAACATGAAGACGATGCTTCTAGACGTTCTACTGGAGACGCATGCTGGAAGTGGTGAAGAACACAAGAAGATCTGATGAAGATCTTCTGGACATTGTTGGAACTTCTTGATGATGGAATGAAGTTGAAGAAGCTATGGAGGTTCCTGGAAACGCTTCACTGAACTGATGCGTATTCTTGAGTGTTGTTGATGATCTGAAGATGTTTATGAACTTTTCTGGAAATTTGTTGAAGCGTGAAGATGATTATTGATGATGACCGGTGAAGGGTGGCGTTCTGAGCTTTTCTGGAGAATCAGCGGTGGTTGGATGATGATTCTGGTGGTTGATGGTTGAGAACGACGAAGATCGAGGGTTGAAGGTGGTGGTGACGTTGGGAAGAAGATGAAGGTTAGGGAGGAAGAGGTTGAAGATGAATCTGGAGAGTTTGAGTTCGCCGGCGACGGTTAGTGGTGGCCGCCGGCCATGCAGGCCGGCCGGCTAGGTCTTCAGGCGAGGCGCTGGGATGAGGACGCGTGGTGGCAGTTAGTGGGGTGGAACGCTGCATGCCTGCCACGTATGGGATAGCGTGGCTGAGAGAGAGGAGTGGCTGAGGGCTACGTGGCGGTCCTCTGTGAAGCGAAGTGGGACCTCCAATCTTGCTACACGTGTCATCTGATATTTATAACATTGATAAAGTCTGGGAGCTTCTAGAGCCTTCTGGACAGTGCTGGAGAATTCAGGAATTGATTTTGGACGAATCTGGACTCTTGCTTGGACCTTTTTTGCTGCATCATGGACAAAAACCCCCATACTGGGCCTGCGAAAAATGAACTAAGCCCAATACGAAAATGCATAGTAAACTCAGAAAAACTGCCTTAAACAAACAGCCTAATTAACTATTGAACTTAATTAATTCCTAACTAATAAAATTTGAACACTAATCTAATTACTCTAATTAAAACTCTAAAAAACTATATTATTCTATAAAAGAAAATTTTAATTCCTATTGACCTATTTAATGTCTAATATATGAAAATCTATTTATGAAAAATCTCTTCACTTATTATTTTTATAAAAGAGAATCAATAATATCTATTAAAGACTATTAAAAGAAAAATCTATCTATTATTCTATATCTAAGATTAAAACAATTAATTTCTATTAACAAAAATATTAAAATCTATTTACAAATCCTATTAAACCCTAAAATGAATTTAAAATCTATTTATTTCTATAAAATGCTAAAAATTGATTTAAAAAAGAATTAAAAATATCAAAAATTCTATTAAATCCTAAAAAATGATTTAAAAGCTAATTAACCCTAAAAAATCCTATAAAATTCCAGAAAAATCACAATAATTCCCAGAGGGACAAAATAAGCACTGAACGACACAAAAATAATCGGTAAAAATAAACGGGCACCGAAATATCCCAAAAATCGATTCTACTGATTAAAACTGATAAAAACACCTGAAACACGAGACGGGAGCTGTGATCCCTGATAAAATCAATACAAATGAAAAATGCAATGTATGCAATATGCAGATGCGAATGCGGTCATGCGTCGAAACATCGAGCCAAATGCGAGACCCGGTTGGTCAAATTTTGGGGTGCAACACATGACACTCTAGATATTTATTGCAATGATTACTTCTGATGGTCGCAATTTCTAGAAAAAAGTTTGACCGTCTTGAGAAGCGAATAATTATTATAACCAATATAGCCTTTTCTCTTTCCTGTGAAAATCGTGCTTTAATTTTCTGGGAACTGTAAATGTTGTTTTTATCTATTTTTATTCCAAATACTTTTTTTCTATGCTGAAATGTCTTTTGATTCTCTTTTTGTTGATTACAAAAGGGGGAGAAATTCATGGGAGTATTTAAGAGGATAAAAGTATTTTGAATACTTTTATTTACCTGAACCCTAACTATTTTTGCTTTTATCTAAACATCCTTTTATGCTATCAAAGATAAGTTTAATTAACTTGGATAGGACTTATGGGAGCTCACAAAACTAAACCTTTGAACTATTAGACTTTAGGGGAGCTAACAAACCTCGAACTCTGATGTTATCAAGTTAGTTAAATTGACCAACTGTTGTTCTTAAGTACTTTGTTTGGCATCATAAAATGGGGAGATTGTCGGAACAAAATTGTTCATATGCCTTGGATTTTGATGATACCAAAGTACTTAAAGAACAATTAGGTATATTAACATATGTTCAAGCGTGCATGATCATAAGCCTAAATTTCATCTCTTAATTGACCCTGATAAAAGCATATGTAGAGAAGCAAAATGACTCGAATTCTGAAAGATCAAATTATGATGAATTTGAACGTGTATATCAGCTTCTGAAGGATCATAATCTGATCAAGGTATCCTTGCCTTTGGTGACAGCTCAGACTCTGAAGACCTTAGCTAAAGGTGTTTAGCCTCTGATTCATACTCTGCCTCAAAAGCAGATCAGTCTTGCCAAAATCCAGAGTTTGGAGAAAGTCAACTAGGGTTTCATTGTGTAAGGCTCAAAGAATGGTGATTTGACCTATTAAGACTTCCCCAAACTTTTGGTAGATACCTAGTATGAGAAAGATGAATTGTATAATACTATTACTCAGTGAACAATAATATTAACAGGTTTCATCCTCCAACGTCTCTCCTGGATTACTTCTCAATAAAGAACTCTTATGCAAGTTACCTTCCAACGACTCTTATTCTGCTTTCATAAAGGGGAGCTGAAGATTTGAAAGAAGGATACAACACTACATCATAACAACTTCAAGTATAACTTTGAGATAAAGTTTTAACTGTTATTGCATAAGCTCTTAATATTTCTTATCTTTGTATATCTTAGAAATCTTAAGTTTTGATAACCTTTGTGGTTATTGTACAACTATTATACTTCTTATTAAACATCAAATATAGTTGTTATCTTTTCTACTAAACTTTTTATTTAAAGTAGAGGAAGTCTCTTTCAGGGTTGCTTGAGAAGTGAAGTATCTTGCCTATGTGCTTGAGAAGTGAAGTCTCTATATAGTGTGATTGAGCAGTAGTATCTTGTAGGATTGCTTAAGCAGAAGTTCTTTCGAGTTTGACTTAGCAGTTGAAGTCTCTTTCTGGTTTGATTGAGCAAAGTTGTAATCAATTTTATTATAGTGAAAATCTCTTGTTGGACAATGGGAATGGACTAGTATCAATTTAGGATATGAACCAGGATAAACTTTGTGTGTTGTTTTACTTTTGCTTCTGAACTTTATTTTTCCACTGCTACTATTATTTTAAGTTCAGACTCTGAACTTGTTCAGATTCTAAAGCCGAGTTTTCAGAAGTGAAATATAAATAACATACACAATTCAGCCCCTTTTGTTTATTTTATCACCCTCACACATGTCAACCCTATTTGATTTAGACATCCATCTACTATCACTTCCTCTTTTTGAGACACTTAGGGTGTGTTTGGTTCGGGGTAGATGGAGGGGAGGGGAGGGGAGGGGAGGGGAAATTTTTAATTAAATATGTTTGGTTCAAATTTTAGGAGGGGAGGGGAGGGGAGGGGAGGGGAGCAAAATCCCTCCAAAACACACTTTTTGGTTCCCTCCGAATTGGGGGGATTTGGAGGGGAGGGGAGGGAATATTAGTTTTGATATTTAAAAATTATTATATTTACTAAAATATCCTCGGTTTATTATAATTGTTCTTCACCTTCAAATTATTTATTTTTATCAATTTATTATAATTGTTCTTCACCTTCAAATTATTTTATAATTTTTATAATTAATATAAATCATAATCATTGTCTTTTTTTTTTATAAAAAAAATTATGTTTCGTTATATTCGTTTTTTTCTTTTAATTTTGTTATGTACTCTATCATATTTTCTTTTATATCAAGTTGTAAACCATATCATTTTATTTATTTTTGTTTATTTATTTTATTAAATATTTTGAACCATTAATATTTAGTAATAAGTTATTTTATATATTTGTTTTGTTATATGATTCATCACAATTTAAACGATGTTATTGGCATATAGTTTAATTTATGTTGGAAAGTTATAAGTCGAATCGATTGTACTCAATTTTTTAACTTTAGTGACAAATAAATATTTTTTTAATCACTCAATATTAGAAATTTTATTATCAACAAAAATACGACGAATTTTTCACATTTTAATATCATATGACTTATATAAGATCATAAGGATAAAAATGTAAATTATTAATAAAACCCCTCCCCTCCCCTTCTGAACCAAACACATTTTTAATTAAAATCCCTCCCCTCCCCTCCCCTCCTCTCTTTTGAACCAAACACTTATTTGATTAAAAAATTCCTTCACCTCCCCTCCCCTCCCCTCCCCTTCATTAAAATCCCTCCCCTCCCCTCCCCCTCATTTGAACCAAACAGACCCTTAAGTCTTTACCACTATCATCAATATTCAAATATTTTAACTTTGGAAATCATTTAGATCTCACAGCCATCTGGACGTCATCAAAAGTAATAGTATGCTCATTACCTATTGTGGTTAGAATAGGATATCAAATTATTAATTAATTTGAATAAATTTGGGGTATTACATTACCATAAACAAGGCCATCTTGAAGTGCTCAAAGAATATGGGTAATGAGATCAACAATAGTAAATCCTTATCCTTATCATCAATCTTCACCTTAATATTCTCCAAGTCATCATTGATCTTGTGAAAATTTTCCAATTACTTCACTATGTATTTGCTCCTTACCATTTAGAATTTGTAGATTTGTTGTTTCATAAACAACTTATTAGCCAAATACTTGTTCACATATAATGATTCAAGTTTGCCCACATCGAAGCTGCAACCTCCTACCATATTTGTTTTGGCTAATAGGTCTGAGATAACATTAGTGTCATGCCTACTGAGTTTGCATGTGTTGAAATTAAGTGTGATGAATCCATTTCCTTCTACCATATTTGTTTTGGCTAATAGGTCTTTAATGTACTTGGTTTTAGTGATATAGGTTGCTTCGTTGTGCTGCTCATGAACTTCAACTCCTAGAAAATTTTGTGGCTTACAAAGTTTCTTAAGAGAATTTTTTTTCCGAGTTTGGTAATGAGATCATGGATCAGTGGGGAGGATGCGTCTGTAATCAAGATGTCATCTACATTCAGTAAGGCGTTGAGCGTAATTTTTTGGTGTTGGTAGATAAGGTATGGGTAGTTACATTTGCTTGAAATAAAGCCAAATTAAAGTAATGTATGATGCAACTGCTCATACCAAACCCTAAGGGCATGTTTTAGTTCATAGATAGCCTTTTGAAGTTTACACACATGTGTTGTATCATTGGTCACAAACCCTAGAGTTTGTTGCAGTACACTCCTGCTAGAAGGTCACCATTGAACAAGAAATTATTAACATTAATTTGTTGAATATCCCACTTGAAAGTGAGAACCATTGAGAGTATTACCCTTATGGTAGTTAGATTGACCACGGGTGAAAATATTTAATGGAAGTCAAATCCTTATTGTTAATGAAAGCATTTAGCCACAAGTTTTACCTTTTATTTGTTGATGGCCGTCTAGATTTTCCTTGACTTTGAAGATCCACTTGTAGCCTATGGCTTGCCTGTGAGGTGGAAGAGTAGTTAGGGTCTAGGTTCCATTCTTGAGAAATGAGTTGAACTAGGTTTGCACTACTTTAAGCCACTAAGGATTAATTAGTACATGTTTTATAGTTGTTGAATCTGAATGTACCAGGAAAAATTTGGGTTTGAAGTGAAATGTTTTGGCTCGAGTTAGCATGAAGTGGTTATTAAAAAGTTGAGGTGGTAGTGTAGGTTGAATGTGAAAGGAAGGTGACAAAGAGTCTGTGGTTTGTCAAATATAATTAGAAATGACACCTAATGAACATACATTACTTCAGTTGAATAAGTGGTTGTAGTAAGAAATTTTAAGGAAATGTGATTTTTGTAGTAGTGATGTAATTTATGTGATTAACCAAGACAACATGGGCTACACAATTCTACTATATCTTTATTCTTGCATTGAATTTTACACAACTGAAAGACATTATGAATAACCCTATAATTTTCATGTCATAACTTAGCATTCCAGAATTAAAACTTTAGTTTCAACAAAATTCTTATTTGGAACAAGATCTAATGTAGTGGTATTATGAACAAAAGAAGATAATTGTTGTGAGTTATGTTTCAAGCAATTGTTTGAAGTTTTAAGAGCAAGATTGTTGAGGCAGTACAGTCCACTCCCATCAAGGAATCCTTCAAGTATTACCACTTAAATGTCTGTGATTTGAAATAGCCCTTGTTAGCATGGAATTTAAAAAATTCATCATTATCTTTAGCAAATTTTTAGATAGAAATCAAGTTTCTAGTTATTTTGGGAACATAAGTAAATGGTTTAAGTGAAACACTGATTTTGACATGAAATTTGACTTGACATTAGACTAGACAATAAATTGAAGTAGCATGTTATTTCAATTACCAACAATAACTTTACTAGGGCTAATACAAGGCATTTTCATTTGCAAGTTAGATTCACCAGAAGTAATATGATGTGAGGTACCTGAATCTGCGAACCAAGCTTAAGCTTCAAGGTTCTGAGGAATTTGCAATTGATCCTGATGATCCAAGCAAGTGTTTGCTTAGGATGAGTTGAGGTCGAGGCTTGATTGTTTGTTTGCTTTAGCTAATACATTGACTAAGTCACTTGGTGCAGGCATAAAATAATTATCAAATTGATGCCAAAATTTCATAACCGAGTTTCCATATTTGATGCATAATTAACAAGTAGGTATATTGCATGTGGTGTAGACTTGTCCCCCCACAACCTTTTCCATGATTTATTGTTCCTCTGCCTCGAAATGCTTGGTTATCACCAAAATTATGGCCATTTTTACTTGTGCATGAGTTAACTAAATCCTATATTATATTGATCATTACAAATGGTGTGACAAGTTCTTGTCTATACTTGTCGAGTTGAGTTTCTTGCATGTATAGTAGGGCCTTCACATCATAGATGTTCATTTGTTCACCTGCCCCATATATTATCATGATGAATGGATTATATTCTTTATGCAATCCTTGAAGATGGTAACAATTTGATTTTTTTTTTAGATAGGATCACCTACAACTAAAAGTGAATCAACAATAACTCGAACTCTTAGGACATATTTAGATATTACCTACCCTTTCTTGCTCGTTTTAAGTTCAAATTTGAGTTGATGCACACTTGGGCTTCTATTTGAGAGTTGAAGTGTGTGTGCACTTTGTCCTAAACTCCGTACGCATGCTTGCAGGAAAGGACACATGGTAACACAACTTATGAGATCTTGGAAAGAAGCCACATGAACATTGATTAATCTTACACAATCCAAGCTTCATAATTTTCAGAGACGATATTCGCCAACCAATCATTATCTGTTTTGAACATTGGTGGAATATGTGTATTAAATACCACTTTTGGGGTTTATGAGATAGGATTACTCCCTAAACTTGTTGATTCCAAAGTAGGAAATTATTTTATTGCATCTTGATTGAGAGTTTTGAAGAAAATGTATTTGTTGATCCTAAATACGCCATTGAAGACGTAGCACCTTGTGATGAAACTGCTACCAGTTGTGTGTTAAGGGTTGAAGATTTAAAATCCAACATTAATACTTCTTTGAAACTAATTACAAGCGTCACTCCAAAACTGTACTCACCACCTACGTTGAAGCTTCAATTTTCACCTATGATGAAGTGTATGAACACAAAGATAATGATGTGACAGTAATACATATGAGATAAGACCCTTTCTTAAGGTGATGCCATATTAGATGAGGATTCATACATGTATGTGTTGCACCCTAAAATTTGACCAACTGATTTTCCTATCTGACTCATGGTTTAAATTCATATTCACAGCTCAGATGTATGATTTTTGTGCAAACAGGGGATATCAGAGTTTACAGCTTGATTTTTGTCTATCAGATATGGCAGACCCAGTCCAGATTGCCAGGGTTTTATTTTCAGGAAATTGTGCGCTCCTCGGTGATTTTTCAGTGATTTTGGGGATATTCTGATGCCCGGGGATCTCCGTTCGATTCAATCTGGTCTCGTGCGCTTTTATGGGAGTCATTTGCATTCATCTGCATTTTTAGGATTTTTATAGAAAATTAGGATAATATAGAATTAATTAGACTTTAATCATTTTTTAGAGTTTAATTAGGATTAATTGGATTTTTAGAGTTAATTAGAGGTTAATTGATTTTTTTAGATTTAATTAGTATAATATAGAATTAGTTAGACTTTTAATCATTTTAGAGTTTAATTAGGATTAATTGGTTTTTAGAGTTTAATTAGGATTAATTGGTATTAATTAGATATAGTTGGATTAATTGTTTTTATTAAAATTCAGTTTTACAGTTTTTTATTCTTTTTTTTCGTATTGGGCCCAGTGAGGCGTTTTTTGTCAAGGCCCAGTTGATCTCATCAGCTCAGCATGTCCAAAAAAAAGTGATGGTCCAAACAGTCCAAGTTCTCAGAATTCTCCAGGAGTCTCCAGAAGGTTCCACGCGTCTACCAGAGTATAAAAGCGCCACGTGTTGCGCAGAGACGGACCCCACCTTTCCGTTTCCCAGAGCGCCACGCGTAACCCCACTAACTCCTCTCTCTCTGCCACATGCTCCCACGTGGAAGTCATGCAGCATCTCCCTCCACCATCAGCCACCACGTGTAAGCCTTAGAAGCTTCGCCGGAAATCGCCACCGGCCGCCTTGCATGTACTCCGGCCACCTGAACCAACTCCGGCCACCGTCCTTTCCACCGGAATCTGCAAATCTCCAACAAAATTTCCAGAAACCCTAAATCTTCATCACTTTCATCCCACAGTTTTCCAGAAATCCACCTTCATCATTCATCCGCCTCCAACAAAATTTCCAGAAACCCTAAATCTTCATCACTTTCATCCCACAGTTTTCCAGAAATCCACCTTCATCATTCATCCGCCTCCAACAAAATTTCCAGAAACCCTAAATCTTCATACCTTCATCCCAGTTTTTCCAGAAACATTCATACCTTCAACAAACTTTTCCAGAAAGCAACAGACATTCATCCTTCAAGCAGTATCTCCAGAACGCCATCATCAATATCCAGATCTTCATCAGCGCTCAAAGAACTTCGCGCTTCAAGACATTTCAGCGAACATCCAGGATCCTTTATCTTGTTCGTTGCTTCGCCCAGAGATTCGAGAATAGAGTTTGTGTGAGAGCTGTTGAGAGGTTCGTTGAGATTCTGAGAACTCTTTCTCCAACGAGTGTCAAGAACTCTTCGCTACAGGTACACGTCATCTCACTCTGGTTGCGTATTTCGTCTGTGTGATGATGCTTCTGTGTTGATTCGTTGAGTTTTAGTTTCGTTTAGGGTTTAATTGTGTGTGAGGCTTGGATTGGGGGGATATTGGTGATATAGTGGCGTGTTGTGGTTGTTGTATTTGAGAGGCGTAAGATTGTTCTGGGGGGGACGAGTTGCAGAGAGAGTGAATAGTTGGGGAAGGAGATGAGGAAGACGGCGCTAGGTATTTGGATGAACAGTGCCAGAAGCATTTGGGAGAAGATGGTTTTTGGTTAGGTATTGTCTGGATTAGGGTTTGTGTGGATTGGGCTTAGGCCCAAGCGTGGCTTCTGAAGCACACCCCTCAATTTGCTTGTTCCCCCCCCCCTGGTTGAGAGAGCAGAGTGGTTTGGATATGGGCCTTAAGCCCCAAAATGGCTATATGCACCCCCCTGGGCGTAAGCCCATTGAGATAACAACTAGGTAATTGCTAGTGCTGCACCCCATAGGTTTTTTTTCTGATTTGTTTGATTTCAAATCTGGGCCCTGCGCCCAACTGCTGTTGGCACCCCCAGAATCAGGGCCCAGCTGAATAATAACCCATAATTCTCTGCTGTTTAGACCCCCAGCTCTATTCCATGTTCTTTCTTTTATTTTGATTTTTTCTTTTATATTTTAATACATGTAAATAAATCATAAATGTAAATAATAATTGTTTTAATAATTCTTTTTCCATCCATCTCATGAAAATGTTAGGAAAATTAAATAAAAATAAAAAGTGACGTTTTATTTTTTGTTTGTTATGTTTTGCATATTTTTCAATTAATTGATTTGTTTTTTAATATTTTCAATGCATGCATATCATTAAAAAATTCATAAAAAATGGTAGATTTAGTCAAATAATTCCGTTCTTTTTTCTGTAGACTCGTGATTCAGTGTAGAATTTTATAGTACAAAAATATTAGCTTAATCATGCATTTTCATTTTAATTGCATTTTTTCACTGTTATGGCTGTTGAATAAATTGGTCTGTTGATATATCTGTGTTGCTGATTTTAATTCTTTCATCTGGTGTTGAATCTCGTTCTGATTTTTCAGTATGTTACCCTAGAGCCATGTAGGTTTCCCATTAGATTTTTGATAGATTTTTGTAGGGTGTTCTGCTGTGATTTGTCTGAGCCTGAAAATAGGAGAAGTTTTGATGACTTCTGACTGTGAAGTTCAACTGTGGTTGAACTTCAGAGATAGTCTCCTGTGGCTTGTTGGCCTGTGGGTTCTTCTTGAAGGTGGGAGCTGATGGAGGTCCTGCTGGGGCTTGCAAGGATGCAGTAGATTGAGGCTTAGTCTAGGAGCTTGTTGTCTGTTTGTGAGGTTCGAGATCCTGAAGTTTGAAGGGAGTTTATGGTACTTTCCTGAGGAAGGCACTATGAATGACTTTCATCCTTCCTTCTCACCTCTTTCGTAAGTATCCAATGATGTCGGAGCCGACTTGTGAGTTTAATTCCCCCTGAGGAGGAATGTAAACTGATCACATGTTGTTGAGCCACATGGGATACGATTCCTAAGTGTTAGCCTCCTAGTACTTTCCTGAGGAAGGTCCTAGGGGTCTATTCACTTAGTTCCATTAGTTTATCTAGGATTTCGTAAGTATCCAGTGATGTTGGAGCCAACTTGTGAGTTTAATTCCTCCTGAGGAGGAATGTAAACTAATCACAGTTGTTGAGCCACGTAGGATACGATTCCTAAGTGTCAGCCTCCTAGTACTTTCCTGAGGAAAGTCCTATGAGTCTGTTCACTTAGTTCCCTTAGTGCATATAGGTTCTTTCCCAAATATCCAGTGACGCCGGAGCCTTCATGTGAGTTTAATCTCTCCTGAGGAGGGATGTAAACTGATCACAGTTGTCGAGCCGCATAGGATATGACTCCTGAGTAGTAACCTCCTGGTACTTTCCTGAGGAAAGCACTATGAGCTTGTCTGCTTAGCTTCCTTTCTCTGGTAAGCTTTTTTCTGAAGCTTGGAGAATGGGATTGATTCCTCTTGCCTAGGAGTTTGTTTAGATCCTTGCTTAGGGTTTTGGATTAGATTTGTTGCTTAGAGCTTTGCTTAGGGCTTTGTATAGAGTTTTGTTTGGAGATAGATTAGGAGATTGTTTCAGGTTTGTTAGAGGCCCTGCTTAGGGTTAGTCTCTTTGTATTGTTTGACTTGTGTGATATTGTGTTGCATTAGACTTAGGTTCATCTAGATAGTTTCTGAGTAGGTGCATCTTAGAAGTAGACTTTGTATGCATGAGAAGTTGAGGTGGTCCTCCTTCTGCTTGTTTGTTATTGCGTGGCTTTGCTTGTTGGTATTCGGTAGAGCTGAGCTCCCTTGCCTTTGTGGTTTGCGGCCTCTGCGCCTTGTTTGTCTAGTTGTTGCATTCATGCATATTTTCAGTATTCCTTTACGTTGCAGTTTCTTGTGTGTAGTTTAGTCCTGTTGCCATGATCCCTTAGGAGCTCTGACTTCTCCGCTGCGGAGTTGTTATGATAGACATTAGGATGGTCAACCAGGTGTGATAGCAGTAGGTAGATTCCCCTTTCTCAGCTATAGTTCTAGGGTTTCCCTTTCCTTTCTGTAGGAGCTTTTGAGTAGCTTGACCCGTAGTTAGCTGAACTACAGCTGCTCTGATTCTTCGTTCCAGACGAAGATATGTAGGCATAGGATGCGATATCCTAGCGAGCACACTAACGACTAACCTTTGTTCTCTCGCGGCTGTGCGATCGAGACTTTCCCGCTAACGACTAATTGTTTCCCTTTCTCTTGCCCGAGCGCATTTGAGACCAGATCATAGTTGTAGGTTCCCGAGCCTTTAGGACCAGTTTGTTTTCTCACTGCTGTGTGAGAGCCCCTGTTTACCCGTAGTTAGCCGAACTACGTTTGCTCTGATCTTTCATTTCAGATGAAAGTACGTAGGCATAGGACGCGATGTCCTGGCGAGCAACCTTTCCCCGTTTAGACGTAGGCAGTCGAACTACGTTGACTCTGACTTTCCCATTGCACGAGGGAATACGTAGGCCCAGAACACCGTATGTTCTGTCGAGTCCTGTCCTTTTATTTTCTTTTCAGACCAGCCATTAGCGTAGATAGATAATACACCCTTTTACCTATAAACACCAAGCGTGGATCCCATCGAGTACGATGGACGTGAGGGGTGCTAATACCTTCCCCTTGCGTAACCGACTCCCGAACCCAGGTTTTGGTTGCGATGACCATACCTTTTCCCGTCTTTGCGAGGTTTACTTCGAGCGTTTCCTTTCCCGCTCTGAGGGATAAATAACGCACGGTGGCGACTCTCCTGTCAAGCCGGCGCCGATCTTCGCAGTAGCGACAGCTGGCGACTCTGCTGGGGACTTATAGCATCTAGGGACTTTTCCCATCCCTTATGCTGGGACCGTTTCCCATCCCCTACGCGAGTCAATCCTAGCGCTTGGGTGTTTATTTGTCGGGTGTTGTGCATATGGTATTTTACTTTTCTGCACTTTACTTTTCTGTACCTTTACCTTTCCGCATTTATTTTCCAGCATTATATTATCATGATTATTGCTGTGGGCAAAGGGAGGTTACTGTGAGTGAAAAGCCGGACCTGGGCTTGAGTACACACCTAGATATAGTTGCGGAGAAGTAGTAGACGAACCTGTCTGCCGAGCAGGCACAGTTCCCTACGAAAATCTGCGCTCAGACGAGATTCTTGCAGAGGTGCTCCTTTCCGGTCCTGAGGATCTGAGGGGAGTCCAGACGTAAGGATTGTCGACTCTGGGGACCGATCATTTGGAAGTCAGCTAAGTGAGGCCTCTTCATGACTTGATGATGCCACTCCTTCTGGGAATCGTATCGTCATTCATGAATGTCTGTGACGCTGATGACCGCATAGGATGCCGTACCTTTGTCCGTGGATTAGGTTTATCCTACCTGTGAGAGGGACTGGGTTATTGCAGGAAAACTGGCCTTCAGAAACCATGATTCAGTATCTTTATCAGATGGTATTCTTGATTCATCTCCAGGTGTTGTCTGGGTCAGATGGGTTTCTTATCTGAGGTTGAGGCTATTATCAGATGGTATTTTCGTCAGATACAGAGGTTCAGATGGTTTTCTTACCAGGGGATTGATATTTTGAGTATCAGATGATAGTTAGTGGCATGAGGTTCTGGTGACCGTGATGGTTTTCTGTTCTTGATCACAGAGATATTCCTCTTCAGGCTACAGCATAGCCCCTGTGTTCGCAGATTGCATTATTTATCATATTGCATCATTGCATTACCATCTGCATTCAACTAACGTGTGTGTATTGCAGGTGCATATTTTCCCTTCCAGTTCTGGTGTTCGTTCCTAGCAAGACATGGAAAACCTGAAGAGAGTATTGCCCTATAAGTTTCCGTCGCCGAATATCAGTCCATTGTTAGAATTGATGGCTATTGCTAAGAAGAGGGGAATGGGTGACTTCAGAAAGAGATATGGGAGGATTCTGACCTACGTTTATCAGCCATCTGTCTACGAGACCAGCGGCATCTATACTTTGTTACAGTTTTACGACGCGGAGCTCAGGTGTTTTGTATTTCCCGACTTTGTTTTGGCTCCTACCCTGGAGGAGTACTCTGCACTTTTGGATATACCGATCCGTGAGCAAATGCCCTTTTATCGTACGGACGCTGAGCCTAAGCTGGCTGAGCTTTCTGCTATCCTGTGCTTGAAAGAGTCTGAGCTGTCTGGGAAGATGATCAGAAGAGGAGACGTATGGGGATTCCCGTTGGATGTCTTAGTGGATAAGGTTCGAGAGTATGCCCAGAAGGGTAAATGGGATGTTTTTGACGTCATTCTTGCTGTATGTGTGTATGGCATCGTGTTGTTCCCGAATATTCCTGATTTCGTTGATTCAGATGCCTTCTATATTTTGGCTGCGGGAAACCCAGTTCCTACTTTGCTGGGAGATATCCACCATTCAACTCATTATCAGAATGAAAAGCGACGAGGAAGGAATGTGTCTTGCTGTGTACCTCTCCTATGCAGGTGGTTCACCAGTCATATGCCTAAGTCAGGTCCGTTTGTCACCTCTATCAATTCTCTAGGATGGCCCGAGCGCTTAATGGGATTAACTGCTGAGAACGTGGTATGGACCAACAAAGAGGTATTTGGAGCTGAAGTCATACTCAAAGGCGAAGGATTCCCGAATGTTCCGTTAATAGGAAGGAAAGGTTGTGTCAACTATAACCCGTCCTTATTGATCAAGCAATTTGGGTACATACCTCAAGGAGCGCCAAAGCCCGAGGAGATACAGGAATCTCTGTATCTCACCGGGGCAATAGGGAAAGAGATGCTGACCAAACTTGAGAAAGCCTGGAAAAACTTGCACAAGAGAGGGAAGCTTTCAGGTAGCAGAGGGGATACTCGAGGTCCTAGCCCATATGAAGAATGGATTCGTGAGCGAGCTGTGAAGTTCCTTATGCCGTATCCAGCAGTTCAGCCATTGCATCCTCCTCCGGTAGAGGAGCCTACCACTGTGGACATTCAGGTCTACAAGCAGCTGATGGCTGAGAAAGAAGAGCTAGCCAGGGCTAAAGAGGCTTTAGAGCAGGAGAATGCCAAGCTTCGGCATGAAAATATTGAAACAGGATATATTTCTAAGCAACAGGATGAAACTCTGAAACATCTGAAGACTACGCTATTAGAATTGACTGAAACCAAGAAGCGTTTGGAGTTAGATGTAGACTCAGTTAGTAGTGTGCTGGCCACCAAGAAGCAAGAGCTGGAAAGGGCCTATACAAAGCTAGCCAAGTTCAGAGAACACTGGGATCTCACTATGACCAAGCGCAAGGAGCGAGAAGAAGGGCTGAAGACACAGATTGCTCAGTTAGAAGAACAGGTCAAAGTGAAGAACGAAGAGCTTGAAGAAGAAGCCTGTCGCCGATACGAAGCCGAGCGCAAGTTGACAGATGCCATGAAGAACTTGGAAGATTTCCAGCATAGAGCAGATGCCAAGAGGCCCAAACCTGGGGATGGTGCTAATGATAAGGCTTGGGAAGACTTTGTCAGAGACATCCAGGGGACGGTCAGGAAGAGGGATCGACTGATAGAAGGTTTGATTTATCAACCAGATCATGCAGAGACAAAGAAGATGGTCGAGGACTTCCGCAACCGTACCCGTATTTGATTTTTCTCTTGTATTCTGTATGTTGAGATCACCACCAGGCATGTTGGCTGGGATCCTCCTTATCATATCAGCTGTGTGGAGCATAGTTATGTAACTTCTTGACAAGACTGTTATTCTAATCAATATATGAGGGATTTTCCAAATATTATCTTTATGGTTTATCTCGTCTTGCTACCACTGACACTGGAATTGGAGGGAAAATATCTCCAATGCACACATGCACGTTAGCATTTTTGTATTTCTGTTTGCATAAATCATACTGCATAGCATTTCTCTAGCAGGTCAGAGCACTTATCCAACCTTTGTTTTCACCAGAAAGTGATTCTCGGGGAATTGTTTGAGGCAAGAGTGGAGACGACCAAGGGGCCGAAGCAGATTTGAGCAGAATCAAGCAGTGTAATCAGTTACCGGTAATTGGTGGCTATGTCTGAAGGCAATTTCCAGTTTCCTGACACCCAGGCAGGGTTCGCTGTGGCGTCCAACCATCGGTATGATTTCATGGAGGACTTCCCGCAGGCGAACAATCTAACTGCAGACCAAGTTGTACAGCCAGCTGTTGAGAACAGAGATCGGCATGAGCAGTTTCTTGCCCAAAATGAGCGTTATCCTCCTGTTAACAATCAATGTGTTGCTTTCCCTGTGATGAATTACCGGAGAGATATTCCAATGACCGGGTTAGTAGATCCAAGAGCTCTTGACTATGGTAGAAGACTCCGAGTGTTGGAAGAGCAAATGAAAGCCTTGGAAGCGAAAGATGCCGTTAACTTGGATGCTGTAGCCATGTGCTTGGTCCCTGACCTCGTGTTGCCGTACAAGTTCAAAATGCCGGAATTTGAAAAATACACAGGAGATAGCTGTCCAAAGTTGCATTTGATGATGTTCTGTCGGAGGATGACTTCGTTTGTGCGAAATGACAAATTGATGATCCATTGCTTTCAGTATAGCCTGACTGGGGCATCCCTGAGATGGTATATGCAATTGGAAAGTAATCAGATTCGATCATGGGTGGATTTAGCCAGAGCTTTCATAAAGCAATACGATTACAATTTGGATTTGACTCCTAGTCTCGTAGATCTGCAAGAATTGTCTCAGGCGGAGAATGAATCATTCAGAGCGTATTTGCGAAGATGGAAAGAATTGGCTGCTAGTGTTCAACCACCGCTTCCGGAAAGAGAACTGGTTGACATCTTCTTGGGTACTCTGAAAGGCCATTATTTTGACAAATTGTTCAGTTGCACAAGTTTTGTGGGCCTGATGAGGCTGGGAGAGATTGTTGAGAGAGGACTCAGGAGTGGAAAGTTTCGAGGTGTTCCTTACGTCCCAGTTGATAAGATTGAGTCAGTTGTCAGTTCTCAAGAAGAGTGGGAAGGAGATGACGTCACCTCAGAATCTCTAGCATCTCAGGATCAGTTTTCAGACACTTCAAGTCAACGGTCATCCTATCGTCGATCGCGTCAGCATGCTCCACGAAGACCACGGAAGCCTGAAAGGCAGTTTACTCAGCTACCGGTGTCATACAGCCAGTTGTTGCCAGATCTGGTCAGAAGCGGATTGATAGTGCCGAAAGAGACTAAGCCGGTGATTCCACCGTATCCGCCAGGTTTTGACGCCAGCGCCCGCTGTGAGTACCATGATGGGGCACAGGGGCATTCAACGAATGATTGTAAAGTGCTTAGAAGTCAGATTCAGGATCTGTTAGACTCTAGCCGTATTTGCATCACTCCTCAAGGTTGTGTTCAGATTAATGATTTTCCGTCTTCTAGTTGTGCGGGTTCGTCAGTTAATGTCATGGAAGACTCCACAGGAAGTGTGTGCTCTGAAGATTGCCAATCAGAAAGTTCGGTTGTATGGGAGAAGTTTCTAGAGGTTTTCGCGTCGGATGCCGCATCTGCTTTCTCTGCTTAACCCGTTTAGCTTTTGTACATCAGTATTTGTCGACCACCACCAGGATTGTTGGCTGGGGTCGTTATATTCAGACTCATTTGTACTTACCTGCTGATTTTGTTGGTTGTACATGTGTTGGAGATGTTCATCTGTGTGCTTATAGTTTGAGTTTCTCTTTATCTCGTTATGAATATGTGTTTGTTTGCTGCGCTGCATTATCATTTAGCAGATATATCAGAACCGTGGGTCTTATTTCTTCATCATCCAGTTTATTGCAGGAATTCCCTCAGAGACATGGAACAGAATCAGTCTGAATTGATCGAAGTCCGAAGCCAGCTGGGGCAGATGATGAGAGACATGCAAGAGATGCGTCTAGAGCAGAAGATTCTCAAAGAGGAGAACAGTCAGCTGAAGACCCAAATGAGCTTGATCATGGAAGTAGTCAAGAATGTGCTTAGGAAAGAAGACGATCAGCTATTCGAAGCCGCAATGAAGAAGCTCGCGCCGTCTGTGCATGTGGAACCTGAGCAGCAGCAACAGAAGATACATCCGGGTCAGCAGAGGATCCAGGAAGGAAAGCCAAGGAGAATATTTGAAGCACCACCTATGACATATGCTGAACTCTTGCAGATCTTACTGAGGTTTAATCTGGTGGAGAAAAGAACGTTGTCGCCACCAACAAAAGCGTTTCCTCAGGGATACGATGCCAATAAGCAATGTGATTTTCATTCCGGGGCATTCGGACATGACATCGAGGGATGTCATGCTTTCAAACACAACGTTCAAGACCTGATTGACTCGCACGATATTGAATTCACGCCGGGCGGCGTAGCTGTGCATATTGCTCCTGTCTCAGTTGATGCTAAGATGACAGATGTTTCCAAAGCTGTAGTGGGTCAGAAGCGTATCCTGGACTCCATGGTGTCAGAATCTCCAGGCCCACAATTGTTGCCTATTCCTGGGGCAGATCTGAGAAAGCAAATGGCTAAGCATAAGGAGAGCGTTAATCAATACATCGAAGATCAAGAAGCCGATGTTGCATTTGATACGAAGGGTGCTCAAGGGTCAACCCGATACCGGCAGCAGCAGCCTCAGCAACAGAATAATCGGGGGTATAAGAGAGGTCAGAATCAAGGTCCTTTGGCAAGCCGTCATTTGGAAACTCCTCCTATACCATACGCACAGCTTCTGCAGACATTGCTTCAGCTCCAATTGGTTCACAAGAGGACAATGGCTCCCTTAACGGGGGCACCACCACCAGGGTATGATGCCAATGCTACTTGTGAGTTCCATACCGGGGCACCTGGCCATACAGTTGAGAACTGTAAAGCATTTAAGCACAAAGTGCAGGATCTGCTTGATAGTGCAGCAATCAGCTTCGGGCCGGGAGGTCCCCACATCATCTGAATGAAGGAGAAAGAGCTCTATAATTTGGCTGGGTCGTTGAAGCAGATCAGGACAGCATTGGGTTGCCTCTAATAAGGATAGACTGGTTCAGCAGCAAGGCAGATGCAAAAGCCCGGTTCTCGGAAGCTAGCATATTTCCTTTGTTTTAGCTTGTCATTTCTTTACATTTGTAATTGCTTTCCTGTTTGAATTTGTAAACTTGTTTGTAAAACTCGTTGTTTTCACTCAAATTGATGATAATGAAATAAATGTACATGTTTTGATTGAATCCATTCGTGTTCACTAACTGTTTTGCAAATATCCACCACTTGGTTAAGTAGAATTTGGGGGGGATGACGAAAATGACCGACATGCAAATATCGATAATGTATGCTTTTGAAATAAAACCTGCTGATGATGTACAGGCATTGATTCAAATCCTTAAACACCGGAGATATAAGGAAGATAATCCCTTGTCAACCCCTTTGAGCCTTGTAGTAGGAGTTTCTTTCTGTGAACGAAAAAACCCTCAATCTTAACCTGGGGCAGGGTAGGTGTTAGCTAATTTGACCGAGCGTCCAAATTGCAAAAGGAGTGTCCGTTCGAGGATCAATCACACCCCTAGAGGTCGTGCCTAAAAGACCACAATGGTTCAATCAGGAGTGGGACAGCCACATCATTTCCCAAAGAGTCAGACAACCAGTGTCACACGACTGGTTCGAAAAAGAATGAAAAAGAAATCAAAAGCCCGCTAAGTCAAGAAAAAAATTCAAAACAAATAACTTAGGCAAAAATGAGGGCATCCCGCTGGACTTAAAAAAATCAAAAGATACTCAAAAGGAGTCAGTCCAGGCAAAAGTTAGGGATATGAAAAGAAAAAAGATGAAAAGGATCAAAAGAAAAATCCTCGATGAAAATACAAGTCGTGTGACCACAAATGTCAAAGACGAAAAGTGAGTGACTGTCACTCCAAAATCCAAAAGTTTCTCGAACTATCATTCCTATCTTTCAACCTCTGAGAGGTGAGCGCTAAGGTCAAATTAGCTGAACAAAGGATCGGAGAACATCAAGGAGAATGGGTGGGTTAAAGTAAACTTTGAGCCTTTATCCTTTCATTCAAAACCATGAACCTGACCACATTACAACCTTCAAAAGTCCTAATTGAAGCAGGTTGTTTCGAAAGCATACTCCGGTAAAGGTCGCGTCGATTCTGACTCCTTAAAAGGTTCCTCTTACCATGTTGGTACTGATGTTGATAAATGTTTTGTGCATTATATGCCATAAACTGTTTTTCCTTTTCCCAGTGAACAGATTGGATGTCAAAACTGTCATATGTGTTGCATTAATACATCATTTATGCAGAACAACTTGTTTTACTTGCGAGTAAGCGCTTGACAGCAGAAAAGCTTCCTACAATGGAAAGTATGGTCAAGATAGAATGTCGAGCGCCCGAATGTTCCGAGAGCAGGGGCAAGCTTTATTGTGATCCCCAGTCAGGTCAGCTTTCCGAAGTCAGTTATTCTGGGGCAATCAGGTTGAGATTCAGGCGAATACGGTCAAGAGCGCTACTCTGAATCAGATAATCGGGGCAAGGTCATTGCAGCCAGGGGCAGACCATCTTAAGCACGCAAAGGTTGCTCGAGAAGCATTCAAGGTGAAGTGTCTCTCAGAAGTTCAGAACGCTGAGGCATGTTATATCAGACCATCGGGGCAATAGATTTGCAGATTTCCTTTCAAGGACTATCCCCACAGAGGTCCCGTAGGCTGAGGCATATCAGAAGCGAAAGGATTGTTGTTCTCCGTACCTACAAGGCCATTCAGAGTTATTCGAGCCGATGCGGTCGATTTTCGAGAGCGAGATGAATGCGGGAAGTTGTGTCACTATCCCTTGACTCTTCACTAAAAGGCTGTGTATTCAGGAAGAATATTTTCCAGCGTCAGGTGTACCTGACCCAGTAAGATGGCTTAAGAGCTCAAATCCAAGTTTGCGATCACTGTGAAGCCCATCTGTGTTGGCGCATCAATTTCCAGATCCGAGCTTCGTCAGTACGCGGGAGGACTCCCTCCATTGTCTCCAGCAAAGTCCACTTGGTCGTTGGTATGGATAAGCTATTCCTAGAGGAGTCTAATCATATTCAGCACGTCTGCTATTTTACAGCGGAGTTATATTCCCCAGCAGGGTATTACTTCGTCAAAGTGTTCGGTTAAGTTCCCGGTATCCCCAGCAGGGTTGATTTCACTCTCCCAGCATTTATTTTGCTAGGACAATTCAGTGATATCCGGGTTATCCCCAGCAAAGTTGGCCTCGCCTTCAGCATTTATTTTGCTGAAGTGGTTTTCTGTACCCGGCTTTCTCCGGCAGCTCGGGCCTGCACTAGCATATTGCATGCATCACATTTTGCATCATACTTGCATATCATTGTCAAAATGCGTAGCATTTCTATCCAGAATGGAGCATTACGCTGTAGAAGGACTAAAGCATTTGCATAGGCATACGAAGCATAGGTCAGGTTCTCTATCAGCCTCATATGGCGTGTGAATTACTCTGTGATCAGCTCAGGGGCATGTATCCAGCAACAGTATTCAGACAGTTCAGCAGGTTATTTGTATCAGATCAGGCAGCAATTATGCTTTGATCAGTCAGTCATCTGATGTTGACAAGCTTTTCTTCCCGTCAATTCATATTGACGATGTGTTCCTCCAATAAGTGGATTTCTCCGTCTATCATTAGACGTCTTGAGTACGAATGTGGTTTTCTTTCCGTCTATCCATAGACGATGTGAAGTTGCGGGTGATCGCAGTAAGATTTCAAGAAGGGGTTTCTCCCAGGATATGCTTTTCTTCCCGTCTATCCATAGACGATGTGAAGTTTCGGGCAATTTTCAATGGGGTTCAAAATAGAGTTTCTATAGCAAGTGGCTTTCCTTTCCGTCTGTCAGCAGACGATGTGAAGTTTCGAGCTACTGTTCAGCGGGTTTCTTATTGCCAGATCAGACATATGATGAGGTGTTTCCCCAGCGAGTCTTCTCCGGCTATCCTTAGTTGTTGAGGGGTTTCAAAACGATTTTTGAATGTTGGTTTTCTTTCTGGTTATTGGATGAGATGACGTTTCAAGAGGTACTTTTCTGACTGTCAATCCTTATTGATGTCGAGGCTCTTCGAAGAATGTTCAGTTTGCGTGATCGTTGATTCTTATTGACGACATGGTTCCTTAAAAGGTGGTTTTTCTTACCGTTAGTCCATACTGACGATGTGGCCCCTTCAAGGATGTTGATCTTTTCCATCAATTCCCGTAGACAGAAGGATTCTGAAATTCAAAGGATGGTGTTGAATTGCATTATGGTGACTTTCCGTCTACCCTTAGACGATGAGAATAATGAGTTGTTCATCAATCAGGATGATGCCGTCTACCCTTAGACGATGAGGATAATGAGTTGTTCATCAATCAGGATGATACCGTCTACCCTTAGACGATGAGAATAATGAGTTGTTCATCAATCAGGATGATACCGTCTACCCTTAGACGATGTGAGTATTGATTTGTTCATCAATCAGGATGATACCGTCTACCCTTAGACGATGAGAATAATGAGTTGTTCATCAATCAGGATGATACCGTCTACCCTTAGACGATGTGAGTATTGATTTGTTCATCAATCAGGATGATACCGTCTACCCTTAGACGATGAGAATAATGAGTTGTTCATCAATCAGGATGATACCGTCTACCCTTAGACGATGTGAGTATTGATTTGTTCATCAATCAGGATGATGCCGTCTACCCTTAGACGATGTGAATAATGATTTGTTCATCAATCAGGATGATACCGTCTACCCTTAGACGATGAGAATAATGAGTTGTTCATCAATCAGGATGATACCGTCTACCCTTAGACGATGTGAGTATTGATTTGTTCATCAATCAGGATGATGCCGTCTACCCTTAGACGATGTGAATAATGATTTGTTCATCAATCAGGACGATCCCGTCTACCCTTAGACGATGAGAATATTGATTGATTCATTGATTAATGTTGTCTTCCCGTCTATCATTAGACGATGTGAATTTGGAGATTAATGTTGTCTTCCCGTCTATCATTAGACGAGGTGAGTATTCAATAATGGTGTCTTCCCGTCCCTCTTTGGGCGATGTGAGTATATTTCTCTTCCTGCCTATCAGTAGGCAATGTGAAAGAATCAGGTATTTTTGTTGCAGCTCTCGGGTTTGTTATATGGGGTATCACAAGCAACGGGTATTCAAATCAGGAGTTCTCTATCAGATGATTGATCAGTTTGGTGCCGCAATAACTGGACTCGGTTTTCTGGACTTTATTCTCCAAGCAGTTAACAGTATATGCTCGCGGTTGGCAAATTTTCGGGTTTTATTTGTATTCAACCGTCTCGTACCTCTGAATGTTTAAAGGCTGAGCGCTCTTCAAACCTTTCAGGTCCAAGTCGCTTGAATAGGGGCAGCTGTTGCACCCTAAAATTTGACCAACTGATTTTCCTATCTGACTCATGGTTTAAATTCATATTCACAGCTCAGATGTATGATTTTTGTGCAAACAGGGGATATCAGAGTTTACAGCTTGATTTTTGTCTATCAGATATGGCAGACCCAGTCCAGATTGCCAGGGTTTTATTTTCAGGAAATTGTGCGCTCCTCGGTGATTTTTCAGTGATTTTGGGGATATTCTGATGCCCGGGGATCTCCGTTCGATTCAATCTGGTCTCGTGCGCTTTTATGGGAGTCATTTGCATTCATCTGCATTTTTAGGATTTTTATAGAAAATTAGGATAATATAGAATTAATTAGACTTTAATCATTTTTTAGAGTTTAATTAGGATTAATTGGATTTTTAGAGTTAATTAGAGGTTAATTGATTTTTTTAGATTTAATTAGTATAATATAGAATTAGTTAGACTTTTAATCATTTTAGAGTTTAATTAGGATTAATTGGTTTTTAGAGTTTAATTAGGATTAATTGGTATTAATTAGATATAGTTGGATTAATTGTTTTTATTAAAATTCAGTTTTACAGTTTTTTATTCTTTTTTTTCGTATTGGGCCCAGTGAGGCGTTTTTTGTCAAGGCCCAGTTGATCTCATCAGCTCAGCATGTCCAAAAAAAAGTGATGGTCCAAACAGTCCAAGTTCTCAGAATTCTCCAGGAGTCTCCAGAAGGTTCCACGCGTCTACCAGAGTATAAAAGCGCCACGTGTTGCGCAGAGACGGACCCCACCTTTCCGTTTCCCAGAGCGCCACGCGTAACCCCACTAACTCCTCTCTCTCTGCCACATGCTCCCACGTGGAAGTCATGCAGCATCTCCCTCCACCATCAGCCACCACGTGTAAGCCTTAGAAGCTTCGCCGGAAATCGCCACCGGCCGCCTTGCATGTACTCCGGCCACCTGAACCAACTCCGGCCACCGTCCTTTCCACCGGAATCTGCAAATCTCCAACAAAATTTCCAGAAACCCTAAATCTTCATCACTTTCATCCCACAGTTTTCCAGAAATCCACCTTCATCATTCATCCGCCTCCAACAAAATTTCCAGAAACCCTAAATCTTCATCACTTTCATCCCACAGTTTTCCAGAAATCCACCTTCATCATTCATCCGCCTCCAACAAAATTTCCAGAAACCCTAAATCTTCATACCTTCATCCCAGTTTTTCCAGAAACATTCATACCTTCAACAAACTTTTCCAGAAAGCAACAGACATTCATCCTTCAAGCAGTATCTCCAGAACGCCATCATCAATATCCAGATCTTCATCAGCGCTCAAAGAACTTCGCGCTTCAAGACATTTCAGCGAACATCCAGGATCCTTTATCTTGTTCGTTGCTTCGCCCAGAGATTCGAGAATAGAGTTTGTGTGAGAGCTGTTGAGAGGTTCGTTGAGATTCTGAGAACTCTTTCTCCAACGAGTGTCAAGAACTCTTCGCTACAGGTACACGTCATCTCACTCTGGTTGCGTATTTCGTCTGTGTGATGATGCTTCTGTGTTGATTCGTTGAGTTTTAGTTTCGTTTAGGGTTTAATTGTGTGTGAGGCTTGGATTGGGGGGATATTGGTGATATAGTGGCGTGTTGTGGTTGTTGTATTTGAGAGGCGTAAGATTGTTCTGGGGGGGACGAGTTGCAGAGAGAGTGAATAGTTGGGGAAGGAGATGAGGAAGACGGCGCTAGGTATTTGGATGAACAGTGCCAGAAGCATTTGGGAGAAGATGGTTTTTGGTTAGGTATTGTCTGGATTAGGGTTTGTGTGGATTGGGCTTAGGCCCAAGCGTGGCTTCTGAAGCACACCCCTCAATTTGCTTGTTCCCCCCCCCTGGTTGAGAGAGCAGAGTGGTTTGGATATGGGCCTTAAGCCCCAAAATGGCTATATGCACCCCCCTGGGCGTAAGCCCATTGAGATAACAACTAGGTAATTGCTAGTGCTGCACCCCATAGGTTTTTTTTCTGATTTGTTTGATTTCAAATCTGGGCCCTGCGCCCAACTGCTGTTGGCACCCCCAGAATCAGGGCCCAGCTGAATAATAACCCATAATTCTCTGCTGTTTAGACCCCCAGCTCTATTCCATGTTCTTTCTTTTATTTTGATTTTTTCTTTTATATTTTAATACATGTAAATAAATCATAAATGTAAATAATAATTGTTTTAATAATTCTTTTTCCATCCATCTCATGAAAATGTTAGGAAAATTAAATAAAAATAAAAAGTGACGTTTTATTTTTTGTTTGTTATGTTTTGCATATTTTTCAATTAATTGATTTGTTTTTTAATATTTTCAATGCATGCATATCATTAAAAAATTCATAAAAAATGGTAGATTTAGTCAAATAATTCCGTTCTTTTTTCTGTAGACTCGTGATTCAGTGTAGAATTTTATAGTACAAAAATATTAGCTTAATCATGCATTTTCATTTTAATTGCATTTTTTCACTGTTATGGCTGTTGAATAAATTGGTCTGTTGATATATCTGTGTTGCTGATTTTAATTCTTTCATCTGGTGTTGAATCTCGTTCTGATTTTTCAGTATGTTACCCTAGAGCCATGTAGGTTTCCCATTAGATTTTTGATAGATTTTTGTAGGGTGTTCTGCTGTGATTTGTCTGAGCCTGAAAATAGGAGAAGTTTTGATGACTTCTGACTGTGAAGTTCAACTGTGGTTGAACTTCAGAGATAGTCTCCTGTGGCTTGTTGGCCTGTGGGTTCTTCTTGAAGGTGGGAGCTGATGGAGGTCCTGCTGGGGCTTGCAAGGATGCAGTAGATTGAGGCTTAGTCTAGGAGCTTGTTGTCTGTTTGTGAGGTTCGAGATCCTGAAGTTTGAAGGGAGTTTATGGTACTTTCCTGAGGAAGGCACTATGAATGACTTTCATCCTTCCTTCTCACCTCTTTCGTAAGTATCCAATGATGTCGGAGCCGACTTGTGAGTTTAATTCCCCCTGAGGAGGAATGTAAACTGATCACATGTTGTTGAGCCACATGGGATACGATTCCTAAGTGTTAGCCTCCTAGTACTTTCCTGAGGAAGGTCCTAGGGGTCTATTCACTTAGTTCCATTAGTTTATCTAGGATTTCGTAAGTATCCAGTGATGTTGGAGCCAACTTGTGAGTTTAATTCCTCCTGAGGAGGAATGTAAACTAATCACAGTTGTTGAGCCACGTAGGATACGATTCCTAAGTGTCAGCCTCCTAGTACTTTCCTGAGGAAAGTCCTATGAGTCTGTTCACTTAGTTCCCTTAGTGCATATAGGTTCTTTCCCAAATATCCAGTGACGCCGGAGCCTTCATGTGAGTTTAATCTCTCCTGAGGAGGGATGTAAACTGATCACAGTTGTCGAGCCGCATAGGATATGACTCCTGAGTAGTAACCTCCTGGTACTTTCCTGAGGAAAGCACTATGAGCTTGTCTGCTTAGCTTCCTTTCTCTGGTAAGCTTTTTTCTGAAGCTTGGAGAATGGGATTGATTCCTCTTGCCTAGGAGTTTGTTTAGATCCTTGCTTAGGGTTTTGGATTAGATTTGTTGCTTAGAGCTTTGCTTAGGGCTTTGTATAGAGTTTTGTTTGGAGATAGATTAGGAGATTGTTTCAGGTTTGTTAGAGGCCCTGCTTAGGGTTAGTCTCTTTGTATTGTTTGACTTGTGTGATATTGTGTTGCATTAGACTTAGGTTCATCTAGATAGTTTCTGAGTAGGTGCATCTTAGAAGTAGACTTTGTATGCATGAGAAGTTGAGGTGGTCCTCCTTCTGCTTGTTTGTTATTGCGTGGCTTTGCTTGTTGGTATTCGGTAGAGCTGAGCTCCCTTGCCTTTGTGGTTTGCGGCCTCTGCGCCTTGTTTGTCTAGTTGTTGCATTCATGCATATTTTCAGTATTCCTTTACGTTGCAGTTTCTTGTGTGTAGTTTAGTCCTGTTGCCATGATCCCTTAGGAGCTCTGACTTCTCCGCTGCGGAGTTGTTATGATAGACATTAGGATGGTCAACCAGGTGTGATAGCAGTAGGTAGATTCCCCTTTCTCAGCTATAGTTCTAGGGTTTCCCTTTCCTTTCTGTAGGAGCTTTTGAGTAGCTTGACCCGTAGTTAGCTGAACTACAGCTGCTCTGATTCTTCGTTCCAGACGAAGATATGTAGGCATAGGATGCGATATCCTAGCGAGCACACTAACGACTAACCTTTGTTCTCTCGCGGCTGTGCGATCGAGACTTTCCCGCTAACGACTAATTGTTTCCCTTTCTCTTGCCCGAGCGCATTTGAGACCAGATCATAGTTGTAGGTTCCCGAGCCTTTAGGACCAGTTTGTTTTCTCACTGCTGTGTGAGAGCCCCTGTTTACCCGTAGTTAGCCGAACTACGTTTGCTCTGATCTTTCATTTCAGATGAAAGTACGTAGGCATAGGACGCGATGTCCTGGCGAGCAACCTTTCCCCGTTTAGACGTAGGCAGTCGAACTACGTTGACTCTGACTTTCCCATTGCACGAGGGAATACGTAGGCCCAGAACACCGTATGTTCTGTCGAGTCCTGTCCTTTTATTTTCTTTTCAGACCAGCCATTAGCGTAGATAGATAATACACCCTTTTACCTATAAACACCAAGCGTGGATCCCATCGAGTACGATGGACGTGAGGGGTGCTAATACCTTCCCCTTGCGTAACCGACTCCCGAACCCAGGTTTTGGTTGCGATGACCATACCTTTTCCCGTCTTTGCGAGGTTTACTTCGAGCGTTTCCTTTCCCGCTCTGAGGGATAAATAACGCACGGTGGCGACTCTCCTGTCAAGCCGGCGCCGATCTTCGCAGTAGCGACAGTATGCAATGAAGGAGATGAATCTCATGATAAACGAGAGATATCATGATCTTCATGCATTGTATTTATTATTGATAATTATTCCACCTAAATAAATGTGTAACATTATAACCACCTTCCTATAATTAGTTATAGTTTGTATAACTAACTAACAATAACAAAATATTTCTCCAAAATTACCAACAATGAGAGGAATTATGCACTAGTCTAACAATGTTAAATTTTGTGTGCCTCAATATTCGCACCAATGATTCTAGTGTTAATTAATTTACAATTTCAACAACAAAAACTATTAATAAAAAAATTCAAAAAATGTCTGAGTCAAGTGTTTGATATTGTGTCAAAATAAAGTTTCTGGTCTAAAAATACAGCCTCTAATTTTCATTAATTTTAGCGTTAAATACACAACACTCCTTGCAAGATTCAGTTTTGCTTCCTGTAAAAGATTTTTTTAATCCCCTCTCATAATACTCAGATCTCGTCACTTAGGCCCTCGATTTCCACATTTCACCTAAGATTCCCTCAACTTGTAAGCGTGGAACCTATTCAGCGTGACACCATGGCATTATTCTTTTAATTTTTGTTTAATAATTCACATTGTAAATATTTATTTACCCCTTATAATAGTTAGGATTACCATTCCCAAAAATTACCAAATTCAGCTCAGGTGAAGGAGGACGATGACGACAATTGCAATTGCAGATGAAGAGGAAGGAGACAACATTGAAGCTACCATGTCTGAGGTAAGTGGTTTCGTGAACTGTAACAGTGATTTTATACCAACTTGAACCCTAAGTGATTTATGTTTGCTTGCATACAGAATAGAACTTGAATGTAATATGAACTTTTATTCACAGGATATGCAACATTTCAATGTTAGTTTTTACCATGGGGATGAATTTATTATGGTCAAGCAACACGAGATTATTTACAGAGGGGGTGTTGATACGAATGTATCTGGGCAACACATCGATAATTGGACAATGGAAACCATTTGCATGTTGATGAATAGGTGGAGGTATAAGGAAGGTACTTATAGGTTGTGGACTAAAATATTGAAAATTGATGTTGATTTCTTTCGAATAAGAAAGGATGTTGATGCATACGATTTTGCAGCTTATTCTTATGCAAATCAAGTTGATGGAGATATATTTATTGAACATGATGTTGAGAACATAGAACTTAGGGTAAGGATTCCTAAGTGTGCTAATGGGGTAACAAAAATGGAAGGATTAAAAGATGAGGTGGTTGAAGGGCTAGATGATAATGAGGATGAAAGAGTTACTGCTCTTGTAGATGAATTTGATGGAGTTGATGTAACCCTACTTATAAATGTAGAAAAGAGAGTTGTTGAATTCTTAGGTAGACCCAACAAGAAAATTGAAGAAAATGATTGTTATAGTGATGAATTAGACAATTTGAAATCTAGATGAATCTGGTGATTAAAGGTCTAAGTTTGAGAAGTTTAGAAAATAGCTGCTCAATAAGGACTACAAGTTTAAGTGGGGTATGAAATTTAATTCTCTAGTTAATTAAATCCACATCTTCATGGATTGATTACATCCACATCTTGGCAAGCTCAATCCACTTGAGATGCCAACAGATGATGTTTCGCTTACACCCATGATTCAAACCACAATGAAGCAATGTGAAAAATGAAGAAAAAATGATGAACTAGCAGACGGAAAAGATGAAGAAATGTGAAAAATGTATTGGCCTATGAACTCTAGCAGATGGAACAGATGAAGAAAGAGGAACCCTAATAAATTGAGATTAGAAAGAAATGTCATGGTGGCACAATTTGTAGGAAAAAAAATAATGCCATAGTGTTACGTTGAAAAGATTTCACACTGCTAAGTTAAAAAAATTTTGAGTAAAATATAACAATCGAAAAACTAAGTGACGAGATATGAGTATTACGAAGGAGATTAAAAAAAAAATTTACATGAGTTAAAATTAAATTTCGTTGCAAAGGATGTTATATATTTAACCTTTAATTTTATATTTGCTATTGTCAAAAACATCCGAGGAGCACTACTCTAGTTATTTTCAGCATTACAAGTTATAGTGTAGAATCACCAAACTGATGTGGTGATTGATATACAGAAAGAAAATAATGATATACTTGAATAATCAAGATTTGAAATTATAATTTAACATTACATATAATGGTGACACGAGAGTCTACACCCATGTGAAATGAATGATATGTTCCTCTCTTTCCTATTACTCCATTAACTACCTTGTAACAAATCATCAAAACACAGCTCAAACGCATCTTAAATGTGAATATGATTTCACAATTTTAAATTCAGAAGATATAGATATAGTAGTTTTATTTTTAAGAGTCGGTCCCTAAAAATGTTGAAAAAGAAAAGTCGTTGAGTGAGTTGCATTGTTAGTTACTAGCGTGCCGGCTGCTGTGGCAACGAGATCCTTATCTGTGACCGCATTCATTTCACTTGTCTTAGACTCCTCTAAATTATATAAAAAACAAAAATAAGAACCTTTCTTTCTTTTGTACTTTACTCGAATTATTGAGAATTTTGACTAGAAACTTCTCTTGGAATTTAGAACTAGTCTTCCTTCTTATTTCACTCGCTTAATCTCAACTTGTAGTCCTAGTAGAACTTTCTTAATCACTTCTCCACTTTTCTCAATGTCAGTGCCATATGGCTTTTTTCCCAAAAAATATCTTGAATCAAGTTTGTTAGAGGTTACTTCCTCAATATATATGATTTAAACATATTCGATTTGTAAATAGATTAAATGCATAACTATTCAATTAATTTTAAAGAAATGGTTTTATGATTATAATTTTAAACAACGTTTTAAAATTAGAATCCAACGTTAATTTGATTAAACTATTAAATCATTATACTATTGGTCAGACTAAATGACTGTATTCGATTTATATAAATTATAAATAAAAATTACGTATGAAATAAATTTTTTGACATAAACTTCTAAAGTTTAAAACTTTTTAAAAATAATTTATTTAAATAAATTGAATAATATATTAAATAATGTTGTAACTTCAAGTTTTAAATATTTTTGAAAATTCAAATGTAAAATGTAAAATACAATAAATTATAAAGTTAGTCAACAAGAATAAAAATTTAAATATATTATAATATTATAATACAATATGTTTCAAAAGATTTTTTTAAATTTAAGGAACGAGATTTTTTTATTTTATTTCTTATACAAAATTTTGACGAGTTAAAAAATAAATATAGAAAGTTTAACTCTTCAATTCAAGAAATCCATTTATTTTTTTGTTCAATTGGTAAATTGGTTGGATCATACAAGTTTTTATTGGGTCAATCACAACTACAATTTTATGACCTTATTTGACAACTCTATTCTTTGATTTTCGATCTAATCGGTTCAATCAGATAATTTGTGTTGAATTTTAAAATACTAATTTTAAGTGTGAGAATTCTCACGATTTTGTCATTTAAAAAAAATGTCTAATTCGATTGAAGAATATAAGTATCAAATATAAATTACTTTTAGTTTCGATTCTCAAATAATGTGTGATTATTTTGGTTAATTTTAAACAATTGTCCTCAGTTAGACTAAGGGGCTGAGTGCAAGCATGTGGCCCCAATCTTTCCTTCTAACATTAATATGCTAACCATCCTTAAATATGTGTCATTGCACTTACATGAGCGGTTTTAAGGTACGGTCAGGCTGGGCATGTGGCCAGGCCCAGACTCTAACCCTTTCTTTCTTTTTTTTA
This sequence comes from Lathyrus sativus, assembly GCA_963859935.3. Classification (NCBI taxonomy): domain Eukaryota; kingdom Viridiplantae; phylum Streptophyta; class Magnoliopsida; order Fabales; family Fabaceae; genus Lathyrus; species Lathyrus sativus. Next base: position 1,061,824 of record OZ012740.1, read on the forward strand.
AATTTGAGGTTAAAAAAAGGGGTAAATAATAGGTAAAAAATGGGGAAAAAAAACATAAAAGTTAAAAAAGAAAAGGAGAAGAATGAAGCAAAACAAATACAACGACTACTACGACAAAGCAAGACCGCAACTTTGGAACTTGAATCTGCGATCTATTTTTTAGATGTTTTGGAGTGAAAATACATGCTTTTTTTTTCAAGTAAAGACGTGTTCTTCCGGTGAAAAGATATGCTTCTTTTTTCCTTTGTGAAGACTTCAAATTTTGGCTATGAAGATTGTTCAAAATGAGAAACATTTGGTATTTTTATTGATTTACAAACTTATTGACTTAGCTTTAATATTGTCGGTGTCGACAACATCTGTTGAAAGAACTTTTTCAGCAAAGAAGATTATCAAGTCTAAATTGCACAATAAGATCAACGACATGTGGTTCAATGACTTTGTGGTATGTTACACCGAATTGAAGATATTCAAGTCACTTGATGACATTGATATTATTCGAACATTCACCACAAAGAAGCCTCAGAAAGGACATTTCTCTCCTGATTTTATTTAACACGCTATTTTAAAGTTATGTTTCATCTCTTTTATTTTAAATTATATTTTTATTGACAAAATAATAAGTCTCTTCTATTTTAATTAATAACTATTTATATATTATATACAATATAAATTCGCAATATTTAAATTTTTGTCCAAACTTTAAAAAATTTCCAACTCCTTCATTGACAACTACTAAGCATTAATTCTCGCAATATAAAACACATCTAATTAAATTGTGAATTGTTACTGTCATATATAAACTACTTTTAATCAAATTGTGAGTTGTTACTATCGTATATAAACTAGTTTTAATCTTAATTTTTAGATTATATCAAATTATTTTGATCAAGTCTAAAGAATTATAATAATGACCAAAATAGTAAGAATAATATTGTCTTCATTATTTATAGTAGGAAAAAAAAAAACTTCAGTCCCATAGTGTTACACTTTAATTGACCGACTTATAGTCACTCTTGCCAACCAAGAAACTGTCCACAACTATAAAACGTGCTCCACTATAATATCCACCTGTATTATTCAGATTCTATTATTTTAAATAAATAAATAAATAGTCATATAGTATTAGCTTGCCCACCGCGCTTACTTGCTCACCACTTGTCACGCAACTTCCCCTCCAATTTTCACCTCCTTATAAAACCTCTTCACACACAATCACTTTTCACTCAAACACTTCACAACTCAAAAAAAAATTCAATACCTATCTCTTTTTTCAATAACATGGCTCTAGAAGCACTTAACTCACCCACCACTACTACCCCAAAATTCACGTTCAATGAACCATCTCTTCATCACTCTGAACCATGGACCAAACGAAAACGTTCAAAGCGTTCACGTTCATGCACTGAAGACGAGTATCTCGCTCTCTGTCTCATCATGCTAGCTCGCGGAACAACCACCTCCAACAACCGCCACACTTCCAAACCATTACCGGCAACAACAACCGGTGATAACAACATCAAGCTAAGTTACAAATGTTCTGTCTGCAGTAAAGAGTTCTCTTCTTATCAAGCACTTGGTGGACATAAAGCAAGTCACCGAAAAAACTCCACCGGCGGTGGTGATGACCATTCAACTACCTCAAGTTCTGCTAACGCCGCCGTTGTAAGCGGTGTTAGATCTCATGAATGTTCGATTTGTCATAAGTCGTTTCCGACAGGACAGGCTTTGGGTGGACACAAACGTTGTCACTATGAAGGCGGTATTGGCGGTGGCGGTGGTGCTGTGACTAACTCGGAAGGTGTGGGGTCCACACATACTGTTAGTCATAGTCAAAGTCACCGCGATTTCGATCTGAACATCCCGGCTTTTCCGGAGTTCGGTGATAATAAGGTCGGAGAAGACGAGGTTGAGAGTCCTCACCCTGTGATAATGATGAAGAAGAAGCCTCGTGTTTTCATGGTGCCCAAGATTGAAATTCCTCATCACCAATGAATGATTAGTTGAAATATTTGAGATTTAGATTTAGTATAAGATTAACTAGTTGGCATCTTTTGTTTAATTATTTTGAAAATTTTGTACATATAATAGTTTGGGTTGGGGGAATTTTTTTTCTTGGCTCTGTTTTTTCTTATATGCGATTGTACTTTTCTTTTGAGTTTCATGGTGGCAATTCAATTTATTTATTAAATTTTTCTTAATTTTGTGAAAATATATGAATACTGGTTTGAGTGGTTTTAAAGTGGATACATTATGATGACATGAAAATGTCCGCGTGATTTGGTTGGAGTGTTTCTGTTTGAATTCTGTTGAAATTGATACCAGTTATGCATCATGGTTCTGTTTCTGCGTGTTGCGGTTTTTTACAGTTGCAATATTGCACAGTTGTACTTCACTTTTTTTAGTACGACGCTTCTACTTCACTTTACTCATCAAAAAGCTATATCAACATAAATAATAAATAAATAAAAACTATAAACTAAACTAAGTTACTTAAGTACACTCTTATTGTCCCAAACAATTCCATCAAAAATAAGAGTCTTCCTCCAATTTCCACCAACTCTCTGCATTCAAACTACCAACATTTGAATTTTTCTTTCTCATTATTTAAATGAAGAAAAGCTATGCAATGTTGAAATATTAAACTTGCTATTTCTCTTTATTTAAATGAAGAAAAGCTATGCAAGTTTGAAATATTAAACTTGCTATAAGTTTGAAATATTAAACTTGCTATTGGCCTATTTGTATTTTGGCTTTTTAGGCTAGTTATTTTAAGTAATTTTGAATAGTGTGATTTGAAAAATTTTGTAATGTTTGGAGTGTTTAACTATATTTTAAATATTTCTGAGACTTTTAGAGTTCTCTTTAAATAGGGATATAATTATACACTTCTGTATCAAGTAAAATATAAAGTTCTCTTTTATTAAGAGTTTTTCTATTTATCAAGTTTTTATTGAAGTCTTTAATATTCCTAAATACTTTGCCTAAACATAAAATGTCTTATTTCCAACAAAGTGGTACTAGAGCTACAAGGTCTTCAAAAGATGGCGAAAGGAGTTTTTTCTTTTCATATGGCGATCCTCACAAAGAACAACTATGATAACTGGAGTGTTGCGATGAGAGACTTAGGTAAGGGGTTGGTTAAGCTTAGGGAAGATATTAGCACCCTAAACTTCTGTATTACTTTACAGGAACCTTTTGTTTAAATTTACTATTTTTGCTTTATTATTTGCCTGAGGGTATATTGCTAAGGGTTAGAAGGTTAAAGAAAAAGACCTAAGGGTTAGTCCTAAGTTTACTCGGCAAGATTCGCATCTTGTGCTTACGTATCCTGGTTAGGGAATGGAATCAGAGTAATCGTAGTTCCCCTCGAAAGGGAGGTTAGAAACTTCTAGACTGTGGTCAAGGTTTCAAGGGGAATAAGCGTTTCTTAAGGACGCGCTTACGTGGAGTTCGGCGACTCCTATTTCTACGTTGTAAAGAGTTGAAATTAGGGTTAACTAGGTATTCCACGGCGGGAAACCCTAAAATGGAGTACGGCGACTCCTTGACCTAATGATAATGTATATGAAGTCAGAGCAATCGTAGTTCGGCTAACTACGAGTGGAAAAAAGAAAAGGGTGAAAAAGAAAAAGAGTGCTCGCCAAGGATTGAGACCTTGTGCCTACGTACTTTTGAGAAAATGAGAAATCAAAGCGTCCATAGTTTGTGGAACCACGGGTAAAAGTAATGTTTGTTGGTTAGTTTTAGGAGAAGAGACATGTTGTCATTTTAAGAAGAATACTCAACTAAACCACCACAAACATGCAGAAGAATGATCTTTGCTTCATATTGAGAGAAGGGCTCCAACTCGGATATAGAATCAATGAGTATGCCACATATCTCTCTCAAGTGGAAAATAAATCAACATTTTTCTCAACTATGTCATGGGGCAGGATAATTACATCTTGACTAAGGATGACTAGTGTCTAATTCTTTCATGGGAGATGGGAACTTAACTGTAAGTTATCTAAATTTGAATTATCTTAAGGGGAATTACCTAAAAGGATGAACAATCTAAGTATATACAACCTAAGGTAATCAACCTAAAGGGGAAACAAGGGTCATACAATGTGTAAAAGATGCAAATGAACAAAATGCAATGCACATGACTATAAAGTCAACCACAAACCCTCCCCTTGGATTTAAACATAGGAAACATAAAGGTTCAAGAGCCACAAATAAATCTCAAACAAGATAGGCATCACGACAATAATATCAAGATAGGACAAAGCAAAACCTCAAACAACAGAGTTAAACTCATGAACAAAAAACAACACGTGGACAAATCAAGGATCAAGTCATGTAATCAACTCACAAGACAAAACAATCAAGAATAAATATCATCAATTAATCAAGACCAAGCATAAAAAATTAATCGAGGAAAAGTAGGCCCAAGACATGAAAGCAAATAACCGCAAAAAAAAATTGGGTGACAATGAATTAGTAATCAAATTAAATATTAATATTTAATAGGATTAACTAATAACTTAATTAATCAATATTAAATAAAAATATTTAAAATAATTAATAATTAAAACATGTTTTTTCTCACATTTTTTAATATTATGAAAATAAAATAATTAAAACCAAGAATCTCTTTACATTTTTTTATAATATCACAAAAACTTAATAAAATATTAAAACAAGAAATTAAAATATTTTCCTCTTTTTTTTTTCCTTTTAACTTAGAAAAGAAAATGAGAAAGACTATTAATTAAGAAATTAAAATTTTCTTTTAATACTATCCAAATCACATGATAATGTCTAAAGCTATAGTTAAAGATATAATTTGTTTTTTTATTTATTATTTTAACCGAAACAATAACATGTATTTAAATCCTTTAATTACAGTTCAAAATTTGAGTCATACAAAGTGAACACAATACAAACATAAGCATTAACCTAAAGTTCAACGAATATGAGTGCAAAAGAATTAATTATTTACACTACAAATAATAATAATCTATAACAATATATATAGGCAATAAACATTTTTGGTATAGCTTTTTTATTTCCAATTTTGTCTCTAATAAATTAATTTTATTACATTCTTTTATTAGTTAGTTATTATTCTTCATCTATAACAATATATAAAGGCAATAGTTAGTTTTGGTGTAGCTTTTTATTTTCCAATTTTGTCCAATAATTCACACTATTATTCCATTAACACCCTTTACAAAAATCAACTACATAGACGGTTAAAAAACTTCTACCACCTCACATTTTTATTTTTTTATATTAAAATTACTTTATGGTTATATCCTCATCTTTAGTAACAAATAATTTATTAATTAAATTTATTAAATAAAAAATAATAATAAAAAACTAATAACTTTTAAAAATAATTAACTGCTTTATAACCCACTAATCCCAAGAATCATGTAACAACTTCCGTACTTAATTAAATTAATTAAATAAGAAATAATAATTAAAAAAATAATAGTAACTTCTAAAAATGATTAACTGCTTTATAGCCCACTAATCGTATTATTGAATGAAATAGAATCATATAACAACTTTCGTACTCAACTAATATTACTATATTTAATTATATATTTAATTGTTTTAATTTTGAAGATTTATAATGTATTTTATTTATGACTAAATTTATCCAAAGCTTTTTCTTAAAAAAAACTGAATGATAATGATTATAAAGTCCGTATACTCTAAGTTTTGATAAATTACATACTTAAAATAATCAAAATTACATATTATCTTTTAAAAAGTTAAATAATTATTGATCATTATCATCAATAATTTTTATCATACAATTTAATGAATTGTACGGATAAGTGAATTATAATTGCCTAAAAAAATTAGTTGTAGTTCTTAAAATACAGTTTTTGAAAATATGATTAACCAATATTTTATTTTATTTTAAAAATAATTTTTAAAAATTTTGAAAAATCTCAGTCAAATTTAAACCGTCTATTACTTTTAAATCCAACGATAGAGGATAAGCAATTTCTTCATTTTCCGCTCAGAATGATATATAAATACCCCTTTCATCTTCTACTTTTTCACATTCAAAATTCAAAAGAATAAACAGTTTCTCAAAATTTCTTACAAAAATGACAAGTCGTGAAAGGGTATTAAGGGGCCTGGAAAGGGAGGAGCAAAGAGGCACATGAGGATTCTGCGCGGCAACATTTGGGGAATTACAAAGCCAATGATTCGTAGATTGCGAGGAGAGGAGGTGTCAAGAGGATAAGTGGTTTGATCTATGAAAAAATTAGGTTATTTCTCAAGGTTTTCTTGACAAAAATCATTCATGATGTTGCTTCATATATTGATCATGCAAGAAGGAAGGTTGTGACTGCCATGGATGTTGTATATACTCTTAAAAGACTAGGAAGAACTTTATATGGTTTCAGAGGTTGAAGAAGATACTCTCTTTTATTTATTATTATGTTATCTTTTTATCGTCTAAGTTGTGTAATTTGTATTCTAAGTAATAGTCGGTGATTATACAATGATCACCATCTAAGTTATCTAATTTGTATTTGTATTTTTAAAAATGTTTATTTTCAAGTATTAGTTGGTGATTATGCAATGATAATCTATAACAATATATAAAGGCAATAGATTGTTTTGGTGTATCTTTTTTTTCCTTCCAAATTTACCCTTTTCAATTTTTTTTTAAATTTTTATTTTTTTCTCACAACGGCGGTTACACAAAGGTTTATTAACCGCCAACAGTTTATTATTTTTCATATCATTATCTTTAATTATTTTATAAATAGTTTATAATTAAATTAAAATTAAATAATTTATCTAGGGAACATGAAATTTTAGACTGACCTATTTTTATTTCTATTTATCCTTTAAAATTTAATTTTAGTTAATTTTAAAAACAAAAATACAAATAAAAAGATGAAGTTTTTATTAAATGATAGTAGTTATTTTGAATCTATAACAATATATAAAGACAAAACATCTTTTTGGTGTAGTCTATTTTCTTTCCTCTTTTACCCTTTAAAACTACCTAGAAGTTACACAAATAAAAGTTCTCCCTCCATTTTATATTTGAATATTGTACAAAGTAATTAGTTATTTGAAAAGAAAACTCACTTTAACTTCTAATTAAAAATTATATTTAAATAACTTCTTCTTATAATTTATGTCTTTCATTTCTAACTCATTAGGTCCATAGAAATCAAAAATAGAGAAGACGGAAGATTGCATGAGGAAAATTGGAGTCCAAATAATGTTCATGATGATGGTAGAAAAGAGAAATCTACAAGTTGCAGATGACATAATATGAATTGCGAATCAGACAATGATTTCTGTTACAGTTGATTATTAGGGTATTTAGATTCTTCAATCTAATTTTTTGATTTGATTATTTATTTATTTTTATTTATTGTTCTGTTCTTTTTACAGAAACAAATCCATATGTGAAATTAGGGTTTGAAAGTTGAGATTATTGGATTTTTTAAATGTCTAATACTTTAACTTTTCTCTCCATTGTAGAAGAAAAATGAATCATTATCTCTTAGGAAAGAAACAAAAGGCGCGTCTTAATTTCTATGATTAAATAAGAATGACTATTTTTATTAATTTTATAAACTTTGGTTTCCTCTCTTGAATCTTTATCTATTATTGTTCCAATTTTACCTGTGTAATTTGCAAAAATTTTAAAATATAAACAATATCTTAATTTTTAAATTGTATAATTTCTACAATGTGATGTAAACATTAATTTATATCTATCTCGATAGACATTCATGATGGCATTAACTTCGTGTCCAACGCATCATTCTCATCCGTCAAGTCACTTACTATAACACCGTTCAACTCCTCAGGAATACAAACTTGAATTATATATTTTTAATTTTTTCCTTTTTAATCAATGCATCAGAAAATAATTAATCATTTTTAAAATATCCAAATATATATATATGATACTTAATTATATTATGTAGGTTGTTATTGAGAATAATCTCTAATTTTGTCATCTATAAGACTCACATTCACAAAGAAAATTACAGTTTGTATCAGATAATGTTAAATACAGGCTTTAGAGTTTTTTTTTGTATAATGTCATTGATACAAAACTACAGTTTGTATAAGATAATGTTAATGATATTAAGGGTTGAATATTGTTTAAAGACTGAAGGTATTTGTGTTTATATTTTCATCATGATTTTTCGTTGAATGATAACCGGTCATTAACTACTTAACAAAACAAAGAAATAGGAACAAATGAATGTCATGTGCAAAGGAGATTGGGATATATAGAGAGGTAGAGAGGCTGATAAGTGATATAAAAAAAGAGTTAGAGAGAGACGAAGAGGAAGTGACAAAAAGAGAGAGAGAGGAAACACGTATTAGTGCCAACATTCATAAATAGTTATAAGAAACGGGTAAGTTACAAAAACAAATAACAACTACCACATTATTTTATTTTCTATATATGTCTTTTTTTATTGAACACAAACATCGAGTATAAAAAGTAATAGTAACATTATTAATGTCTTTTATGGTAAAATATGTGAATATTAATTTTTTGTTATTTTATATCCATTTATAATTTGTATTATAATTTGTATGATTTCTACATTGTGATATTATTAAAAATTTAAGACATTAAACAACATACATGGGTTGTTTTCTTACTTTTATTTTTTTAAATTGTGTAAATAATATTATTTTATATAACATTTAATGTATTGATAAGTTTTAATTTTCACATTATAATCTTTAGATTATTAAATTAATTTTAAGTTTACATTTGCATTGTTAAATTGGTTTGGAGATATTTTTTTTTTATTGCTAAATTGGTCTAAAGACATTACTAAAACATATTGAAAGTTAATATGTATATTTATATTTTGATCCGAAGACATTACTAAAACATATTGAAAGTTAATATGTATCTTTATATTTTTATTTTTATTTTTATAATTGTTCCTAAATAATATTATTTTTAATAGAATATATGTCAAAAACACCGTAAAAAATCGCACGCGTTAGCACAATAAAAAAAGCGGACAAACGGGCACGGAGTGCCCGTTTGGACGCTAGTCTTTCATAACTTCTATACAGTTTCTAAACTAATCCATCTTCTCTCTCCATTTTATATTCTTTCCATTAGATATATTGAGAGAGAAAAAATATTGGAGAATCAAATTAAAGATATGGAATAAAGAAAACAAAGATGAAAATGAAAGAGAAAGATAATAATGGTAACTGCTATCTTTTCCGTAATATTTCTCTAAATTAACTTTAATTTTTCTGTTATGTTCTTTTGGCAACTCTTATTAAGTTTTTGTTTTTAATTAGTTTGAAGACAGTGAAGTAGAAAAAAATTGTTGTTAACATAAACATAGAGATTTTTTTTTATGGAGAAGAGGTTATTTTTCCAATTTTCATACTATCTTTTTTTAATTTTAATATTCTCACTGACTTTTAAAGTTTAACTATTTTGATCGATTCCTTTACCTATTTTTAATTTTATTCATTTCATTCTATTGTTTGATTAATAGATGAATATTATTGAAAATTATTTAGTATCATCGGTAATGCATAAGAAAGAAAGAAGTCAAATTTCTTTGTGTTCTTACTATTTTTAATGTGTAATTAAGTCTTAATGATAAATTCATATTTTTGGTGTAGTTTCTTTGAGTATCAACAACATAATGCCGTTTTTTTATTCACGTATCATTCCTTTTGTTTTAAGTATTCTACCATTTCCTTTCTTTATCACATACTACCTGCATTTTTATCTTCAATATTTTCATTTTTTCAATTTTTCTTCTTCAAAATTTAAAGATTCTTAAATATTTGAGAATTCCTAATAACTTTAATTTTCTTACACATACTTTCTACATCACTATTTTTATATATTTAATAATGATTTTTAAATTTCTTTTTAGTTTTTAATGGATAAATCAAGTAAGATAGAAGAATGTGCAAGACAATGGGAAGAACACAAAGGCATAATCTTTCAAAATGTAACAGATATAAAACATTCACTTATAATTATTTCTATAGGTTTGATTAGTTATTAAAAGTTATTCATTTTAATTATATCACTTTGTAGTTTTTTGTATTTTTGAACCAACTCTATGTAAAATTATTATTAAAGTTGTTAATTATTATATAAATTCTATTTATTATATCATAATTCTAATAAATTTATTAATATCTGCGAACACTCCACCGAAGTAGATACGTACTATTGAAAAATGTCTTATGTATTTGGTTTGCAATGTTGATTGATTATCTCTCTTCTTTTCTCTCTTAAATTCTTCGTTTAAAACTAAAGAAAAAATTCATCTCTCTCATTTTTATTTTTTTTAATATTTATGTTATGTTTTTAAAGAAAATTGAAGAAACTATTAATTTCAAAAGAGGTAGAATGCTACATATATGCGGCAAAACTTGAAGGGATTTCAAATGATCTTTTTTACACAAATATATATTTTCCATACAACTATTGAAATGAGTGTCCAGAAAATACTTCTATGGAATTGTACATATATTCTAATTTTTTCACATTTCTTAAATTTTGTTTATTATATATTTTTCTCTTTATACGTTGTCTATTTTACTTAGTTTTTGAAGAATAATTTATATGTTTTTTTTGTCTAACAAGAACATGGAATTTTTAATCTCTCAAAATTTTGTTTATTTCACTTTATGTGAGATTAATTTATTTGTGGGTTTTATTTGTATTTATCTCCCTAACTTTTATTTATGATTTCTTTTTATTCTCATAAAAAAAATTCTTTTTATAATATTTATTATGGTTTCTCTAAACTCTACTTAATATATTCTATAACTATTATTTATTCTATAACTATTATCTATTCTATAACTATAGATAAAGATAAAGAAGATAGATGATTTTGGACAGACCTATTTCATTCTCATTTTATCCTTTAAGTTGTACGTAATTTATTTAATTTTTAAAAATAAAGTGCTAACAAAATGATACGGTTTTTTTATAAGATGAGCATAATTATCAAAGTTGGTTTTTTTAATGGAAAAAAAACAATTTTGATAGTTATGCATCTCTTACAAAAATGATGGAAGTGTAAAACACACTTATAAATGAATAGAAAATGGAAATTCATTCATTCAGTGGCAACATAAAAAAAAAAATACATCATCATACTCCACTATTTATGGTTTGTGAAAGATAAATAGAGAAAAAAAATTATTCATCTTCATCTCTTATTTGATCACCAGTCTCTAATTCCTTCTCTAGTTCTTTATCATACTTCATTGTTAATTGATATGAAGTTTCTTTTCCTTTACAATGTTATGATTATTTCTTTAAAAGATAATTTGCCTTTATTTTAGAATCTATTTTGTTGATTTTGCATTTGGTTGTTGCAACTAAATATCAAATTATATTGATTTGGTTAGAGAATATTATTAAAAACAATGAAACATTAATTTTAAGTGTCTTTCTTTTTAAACCCATTGGTCTTAAAGATAAGAAATATATGAATTGTTTATTTATGAATTGGTTCATCTGTATTTAATACAATACTAATAATATAATAGAAAACGAACAATAAATATTAAAGATTACACACACCTACCTCCAAGATAATGCAGGGAAATGAGAATCAAATGTTAAAACATTTCTTAAAGTATTGCTTCAATAAATGAAAGAGTTTTGTTGCAACAATCTTTGAAAACATTTCATTGACCATATACTTAATAAAAAATTAAATTAATATATATATATATATATATATATATATATATATATATATATATATATATATATATATATATATATATATATATATATATATATATATATATATATATATATATATATATATATATATATATATATATATATATATATATATATATATATATATATATATATGATAAATAATTTAAATTAAAACCAAAATCAAATAAAAAATATATTAATGAATTACTTCCTTTGTTTTGCAGTGAAACGAGAGATATTTTGATTTTGATTTCATGGTTGACCTTCCTATTAAGCAATAATGTAACTTAATATCCGTTTTAATGTTTATGTTTAGTTGCTTAATAAATTGTGAGAAAGATTTTTGTTCTTCTTCTATCTAAATCTTCTTATGGTTTTGACTAATCTATAGCAATATATAAATACAAAACTTAATGTTTCATCATATAAATAATTTATATTAAAATTAATATAAATAGTTTATAGTAAAATTAAATTTATAAAAAAAATACACAGTTAATATTTTTGCGCGTTAGCGCAATAAAAAAAGGGGACAAACGGGCACGGACGTGCCCGTTTGGACGCTAGTAGTAGTAATAATAATAATAATAATAATAATAATAAATAACTGCAATCGACTTAAAATTAAATGCATAATAAAACAACGAGTATACAAAAAGACATCAGAGAACTTGATTTGAATAGTTACCGGATGAATTCACTAACAGCAAAAGAAAACAAAAGAAATTAAATTACTTTTGACACAAAAGAACAAGCATCATTTCTCTCTTGAACACCTTCAGAAAGTAAATAATAACAACCACTTATCTTTAATAATATTAATAGAAAATAAAAGAAAGAAAAAAATATTAAAAAAAACGTTACCAAAAGAGAACCCGGGAAAAGTTCAACTCCATCATTCTTTCACTTCTCACGATGTGCTTCCTTATTTTTCCTTGTTCGCGACTCTCTCCGTTCTTGTGTGTGCAGCGGTTGTCGGCGGAACACGGCGGTAATGGTAGTGTTGTTTCAGTTTGGAGTGAATATAGTGATGATATAGGGGCGAAGAGTGATGAAAGAATGTAGGTTTTTATGGTTATTCTTGAAGTGGAGACGAAAGATGATACCGAGTTATGTTGGAGCGTCGGTATATGGTGCATGAGGTGAGAAGAAGAAGGTGAGTAGTTTGTGAGCGAGGTTGATTTAAGAGAGGAAATGGAGGATGTTAATGGTGGACTTGTATGAAGGTGTGTGAACAAAATTTATTTGTTATGGTGAGAGTCGAATGTCAAACTATTAATTACCTTGAATTACAAATCTTTAAAATTCACCACCGAGTTTTGATTTATACAAAGAAAAGGGTAAAAAACGAAAACCCTAATTGCAATGTAAAAATAATGCAGGAGATCTAAGGTTCGGGGTTGGTTATACCTAAGGAAGGTGTTAGCATCCTAAGCATTTGTAGTATTCTACGGGAACCTCTTGTTTTATTTGTGTTATTTGTTATCTGTTATCTGCTAAAGGGTTAAAAGAAGACCTAAATTATTATTTCTAAGTATGCTCGCCAAGAAATCGTATCTCGTGCCTACGTATCCTGACAAGAATGGAATCAGAGCATTCGTAGTCCCCCTCAACGAGGGTGAGGAACTCTTGATTGTGGTCAAAGTTCCAGAGGGAAAGGTAAGTGTTCATAGTGAGACACTTACATGGAGTGCGGCGACTCCGAGTCTAAGTTTATGTTGAAAGGGTAAGGAGGGGTAAGTATCCATGGCAGAAACTTACATGGAGTACGACGACTCCAATCCTAAGGCTAGGATGAAGGGGAGTGAAAGGTGAAGGTCCATGGTCGGACACTATATGGAGTACAGCGACTCCAATCCTAAGGCTAGGATGAAGGGTAAGGATCTAGAATTTTCTAAGATTGACATGGAAATCAGTGGCAGATCCTTTCCTTTGGAATGGGATATAAGTAACAACAGAATTAAGAGTAAATAATAACATATGTACCAAACAAAAATTTAGTCGAGTAATCAAATCATGATGGATAGGTATTAATAATTAACCAAATATCTGGAATTAACAGGATCAGGCCACAACAAAAAATACGAGATTAGTATTATAAGGATAAATTTGAAAATGTATGTCAAGGATTAATTAACTAAAATCGAGGATCTTCATAATTAAATTTAAGAATTAAGTAAAAATCTAATTAAATGATTAATTAAACTCTACATAAGGGGTTGTATAACAACGAATTTTTCGTACAACTTCCGCAGTTACAACGACACGGAGGGGGAGTATAGGACAAATATGTCGCAAGGGACTATGTGCTGCTGTGTTGAGATAGCTTCAAAGACGGTTGTTGATGACACGCAGTGACCTCGAAGGTACCCTTTTTTGCTCATTTTCTTCTTCCAATTCACTAATTCATCGTCTCCTCTTCTTCGGTTTCTGAAAATCGTGTACGATACTATGGTTCATCAATTTTTCTTATGTGAATTTTATGTCCTTCAATGCGTATGAATTATGATGTTTTCTTCCAATCATATAAATTTGTTTCTGTGGTTTTGTACGTGTGAATGCGTTTGTGAGTTCTTCCAGATGCGTGCGTATATGCTTCTAAATATGTATGATGTAGTGACGATTTTGTGTTTCTCCCTGTTGTGTGTGTGAACCTCTTTTATTTTCTTCCCCCTTTCTTTTACTTTTTGAGTATATATACCGTGTGAGTAATGTTATGTATGTATGTTGTGTGAGTCTCTCATTATAGCATTGAGTGCACTTGTTTCAAAAACAAAATATTGACTGTCAATTTAGTGATTCTTGCCATTATCATGTTGATAATTCTTGCTCCCTACTGATAATTTTATTTCCATTTTCGCTTGATTTCGTCTAAAACATGTCTTGGGATTTTTAGAATCATGTTGGATATTGCTTTGGGAATAAAATAACGTTGTCTTGAACCTGCTACCACTGTTATCGACACAGTACTAAAACCTACCTTTTTCGTATTATCCTGCTTAGATTTTTGTCGTCGTGAACTTATTTCGATGCTCCACATGGAACTCGATACACTTTTCTCTTTATGTCGTGGATGTTTTGGAAATCAAATTTGGTCATTAAATTCCCTAACTTGGCACTCTGCTGAAATTATTTTGTTGGGTGCAGGATGCGTATAATCTAGATTTTCATGAACTCCTCCACAATCTAAGATGATGGGTATTTTTATCGGGTTATCACGACAGAACGAGGATTGAACTTCTCACACAGGTTAAATGGTTCATTTGTCTTTTCTTTGGTCAACATAGGATTCGTTGAATACTTTATTTTGAATCTTGTATCTTAGAATGAGCTTGAATTCTTGTAGCTTTATCATGGGGAATGACTATCTTGAATTTACTTTGACATTGGTTTGTACTTGTAATAATGATCTTGTAATTCTCTTTGAAATGAGTAAGGTGAACTTCTCTTAAATTATATGGATCCCACCATAATCAAGCCTTGGATTTTATATATTGAAGCACCAACAAACTCTTGAGTTTTGAAATTTTAATTTGTAATTCTTGACAATTTTGAATCTCCTTCAACCTTAAAACAAAAGCTTAATTTCTTGAATGTTTTCTTGAATGGTGATGTATGAACTTTTCACCTTGAATTTCCTCCTTTTTTTTAGTTCAATCTTGACATTCTTCATAATTAGAGCTCTCTTGGGCCTTTAAATCGTAAGGCTTTGAATGTCATGAACTTGGATCTTAATCACATGAAAATATTGTCAAACCACTTCTTTTGAATTTATAACTTGGATATTTGGATGGTGAATTTTTCATGGTAAAATAGGAACCACATTCTTGCTAAAAAAAACTCATGAATTTGAAAATAGGAACCATTGTAACTTGAATCATAGCTTGATTGGAATTTGAACTTTGTAAAACACAGTGAATCAATCTGAATTTTACAAAGAACATGATTTTCGACTTTCACTTTGAGAACTTACTAAAACCTGATTCAATATTTTTATCCAAACTTACAACTTCAAACCATCAACAAGAAAATCCAAACCTTATTCTCTTAAGTTCAAGAGAACCAAATTCATGAATAAGAACAAAATCTTGCTTAGGGAATCCTTTGAAAATGAGGATACCATTTGTACTGCCACACACTATAAAATTCCATTCAGTTCTTAAATGACCCTCCTTGAAACCAAAAGGCAGAAAACCCTAATCCTCTCTTAGGGAAACCTCTAAGAAATTTTGGAGAGAAACAATGACCTTGTAATGTCTAGGGGACTAGGAATGAGGACATATCCCTTCTCTAGCTCTACAGAACTCAACACAACTTGTAGGGGACTAGAATCCTGATGAGCATACACACAAAACTTTCATGACCTTCAAACCTTCTACAACAACCCTAATTTCACAAATGAAACAAACAAAAGTATAAAAAATCGATTAGCCATGCATGGATGATTGACCTAAGATGATGTACAGAAGACCAAAGAATTTAAGGGTAAAATTTTGGGTATAACACTATTCATGAGGTGAAGAAAATGAAGAGGAAAGTGGCTTCATGATTACAACATTGTGTTTTTGTTCGTGAATTTATGGGTGTTTTTTTGGTGTATGTATGTAGTGGAAAAAGGTTTGTGTGTGTAGTAAGGTTATAGATGTTGATGGAGGAGTTTAATGAAGATGGATGTGTGGAAAAAAAAATAATGCCGGCGGGAGAAAAAAGAGGAGATGAAGCAGGGTTTTTTTTTCTTTTCTTTTTTTAGCAAGTAATGTCAATTGAAGAGGGTTATAGAGGTACAAAGGAAATGAGTGGGGGTCACTCGAGAGAGCTTTACTTATATAAGTGCATGGGGAGTGACGTGATGCAGTATAAGAAGAGAAAGAGAGTAGTAGTGTGCATGCAGAAAAAAAAAGTGTGCAGGTTTCATAAATAAATAAAACAAACAAAATTGACTTAAAACTTAAACACTAAGTGTTATTATGAAAGGGATAAAAACAAAAAAAAATCAAAATATTAAATAAAGAAAATAATAAATGAAAATAAATATTAACTATTTAAAAATAAAAATCTAAAAATAAAAACCTGATTAATTAAAATGATTATTAATTAAAAATAGAAATAAAATGACAAAAAATGAATAATTGGACTAGTATCGAAGTGCTCGAAAAAAAAAAAGAATGCACCAAAATGATCAGTGCGAAATATACGTATTGGGAAAATACAGTTTTTTGTCAAATTTTGAAATAAATTTACCCGGTTAAATGACTTTAACTGTTCAAAAAGCGACCGAAAAGTGGTCGAAAAATTAAAATGAGCGCGCTAGGTTAAACTACGTGAAACATATATTAATATCACTAACATTTGCAAGCTCGGTTTTAAAATTTTTTGTCCACTGATTTTATGCACGGTTGACTTTTTATTTGATCGATTCGGCTGTAAATCCAACAAATTTATTCTAACTGATAAATTGGGCATTATGCGAGATGAAATGCTTGATATGCTATGCAGATGATGCAAAGCAAAAATACAAAATCTTATGGGCAAAAGTTAGGGTATGACAAACAGTATGTTTAACTTTACAACAGATATGTCTTGGTTCTTGTATGTGTTTGGAAAATGATCTTCATGAATGATGATAATGGACAAAGAAAACAAATTGAATCTGAGTCAACTCTCTTTGCATTTCTTCCATGCCCTGCTTCATGATGTTTTGCTTCCATCCTAAGAAACCAATCTTGTCTTTGGACTTATAACTTGACTTTGATCATGACATATGAATTTAACCATGTTTGACTTTGCCTCCCACCATGTATTGCTTATGGTTCCATAATTTGCCTTATTGTTAGTGATAAATCCATACACTTAACCTTGTTTGCATTTGAATCAATGATGTCATTTGTATACAAACCATGGTATTGCAAATAAATGGAATTGGTCATGACTTGAATGACGTTTCGAACTTGAACTTGATTCAAGAATCAATATAGGACCATTTGGTAACCTTTTACACCACCCTTGAATTCTTCATTAAAACCAAGTAATAATGGCTGACAAATGGCTAAACTTAAGTAAATCTTGTAAGAAAACTTTTAACAATGAATGGATGGTTCCCTTGGTAGTTCCTTGAAAATTAAGGAGAGATGAACCAAAATCAACCTTTTCGCATCTTCTTTGACAAAGCCATATGAATCAAAGTGAGAATGGCATAATCATAATAGTTCATGAACTCTCTTTTTGGGCTTGAATTGAAACAATGAGCACCTCAATCCATTCTTGCGCACCTAATGAAGAAAAAGAGAACCAAATGCAATATATTTTTTGGTATTTTTTGAATGCACAATAGTTAGATAATATAAACCATGATGTAATAAGAATGCGTAAAACCTAATCACAAAAGCAAACAACATAAGATCAAAGACCAAGATAGAAAACAAAGGTGACCTTGGTGAGAACCCTTAAGAAAGCAATCAAGGGGAATTCCTATATTCAAACTTATGAATCACCGTGTTTGGGAACCAATGATCAAATGATGCTAATGAAAATGTAGGATGAATGGATGTTATGAATGTTAGGGTAAAAATAAGGGTATGACACTTGCCCCAACGTTTGAATCTTCAAAGTGGTGGTCTATGACTAACCGACTCTTGGAGTGGTAAACTTCTGATTGACCAACCTTTGGAGAATTGGACTCATTATGCTCTTTGTGGTAGCTCATCCTACTTAACTCTTGGGGTGATTGGCTCAAATTACCGATACTCAAAGTGATATGCCCCTGATTGGACTTCTTTCACACGATCAAGTTCCTCAACTAACTGTGCATTGTTGATACTCCTTTGATGCTAAATAAGGACTTGCAATTAAAATAGGTCATTCAAAAATCATAATTTTAATGCACTACTTATGCAAAATTTGAAATCAGAATTTATTGATATTAATTTGGTGAAATACAATTAATGAGTTAATGATCAGAATATAATGTTGATCTAGCCATTCATCGTGTGTAAGGTGGTGTGATAAACATAATTAATTAACAAAGATGATTTGGAGTCAGGTTAATGTAACCTTGTTGTAGTATGCTTTCAAAATAAACCCTTCCTCAATTAGGTCTTTTAAGGGTTGTAACGTGACCTGGTTCATGGTTTTTCAAACAAAAGGATATGGGGATCATAGTTCAATTTTAACCCACTATTTCTTCTTGATGGTCTACAGTCCTACGTTCAGTTAATTCAACACACGCATTCTACTTTCAATAAGGTTCGAAGGTGTGATGGTAAAGATAAGGATTCAAGATGATATTTTCTTGAAATGGCAGTCACCTTATTTTGTTTCCTCTGTTGAGGATTTGGATGAACTCTTTTGACTGATTTTTTATGCCTAATTTTTCCAGGACCGCTTCTTTGAAGCTTTCGGTCCACCGAGATGCCCTGATTTTCCCTAAGTTGTCTTTTGTGGTGTTCGACTTAGCAGGTTTTTCTTCTTTTTTTATTTTTTTTTTTGAAAGGTTTGTGACTGCCATGTTATTGGTTATTGAGTAACAACCACTATAAACTTCGACTTTTCACGACTTCTTCAACACTTCAAGATGTGTGCGAAGAGGAGTGTATGGTTGATCCTCAAGTGGGATGTTTTCTCTTGCCATTTCAATGCAAATTCAGATTAACTGAATAATTACCCTTCCCCTGGCTAATATTAAAGGTTTTAATTCCAAAAGAAACACCTATTTCTAGGCCTAAAGTGATTGACTATGGACTAACTCCTTATCTCTCCACTGTTTGGGGATTTGAAACAATGTCTTACATCGTCAGCAAAGTTCTATTCAAAAGCATACCACAACAATTTCGGGTATCGGGTTTTCATCATCCTCCCTCCAATCTTTGCTTAAACAAAAGTTTTACAGAGACAAGTGAATAAGAGAAGAGTTGATATTGCATTTTTTGTTTTGTTTTTTTGCATAAATAAAGGGAAAATAGAAAGAGTGAATACAAATGGATTGATTCAGAAAATGCATGATCACTTCATTAATACTACCATTAAAAATAATAATTTTTGAAAACAAGTAGCATTTAATGAACAAAGAAATACATATGAAAATGATAAAAAACAGCCTAATGATTGCCAATATTGAGGATGACTTCTTGTTTGATCCACTAACTTTAGGAGATGCCCCTTGATATCTTCACACTAATTAGAGCGAGAGGTTGTTCACCACTAAGTTTCCTTCTCGAAAGGCTATGTACTTGTTGTCAATAAAGTGTTGTACCTTAGCTTTGAAATCATTGCAGTCCTCGGTCGAGTGCCCTATTGATCCAGCATGATACCCACATTGCACATAAGGATCATACCCAGACGAGAATGGTTCTAGAAATGGATTGAGAGCTATGGGATCCACCAATGAGCTTTCAATCAGAGGCTGCAGAAGTTGACTGTATGACATAGGAATTGGATCAAGAGGAGCATTCCTTCTTTCCAAGTTGTTGCGAGGCCTATGCTGCCTCTGATGCTAATTCTGATATCCTCGGCTCTAGGCTTGTTGATTTGAATGAGAAGCAATTAATGGTTGCTGGAATGGCGCTCTATGCATTATTGGTTGCCTATAAGGATAACATGACGCTAAAAATAACGACCGGTGAGAAGATGAGGGACCATAAGGTCTTGCTGGTGCACCATGAGAATAATTGATATCTATAATGACTGCATTAGTTTCATTTTCTTCTCCCTCTTGGGAGATATTGAGGGATTCATTCTCGCTAGCCTGGATACTTTAGGCGTTTTAGATTTTTTTCGTTCTTGAGGCCTCTCTCGATGTATTCTCCGACTTTCACCAAGTCAGAGAAGTCTGATGACACAATACATACCATTATTTCAAAGTATGATCTCTGCAAGGAATCCATGAACATGTCAACCAATTATCTATATAGGAGTGGTCGTTGCACTTGGGCTGCCAATTCTCTCCATCATTGTGCATATTGTTTGAAGGATTCCCAGCTCTTTTGAGATAAGTTTTGCAGCTGCCCGTGATCTGGAGGCATGTCCAAGTTGTAGTTGTACTACTTCAAAAAGGCGTTGACCAAGTCCTCCCAAGATTGAATGTGGCTCCTTTCTAACTTTTGTACCAACTCAATGATGCCCCACTCAAACTATCTTGAAAATAGTGAATCATCAACTTATCTTTGTGTATATAGGAAGTTATTCTTCAACAGAGCATCACCAAATTGTGCCTTGGACAACTATCCCCTTTGTACTTTTCGAAGTTAAGTACTTTAAACTTTGAAGGTATAACTAGATCTGGCACCAAACATATGTCGTCATGTCTCAACGTGCTAAAACCTTCCATAACCCTCAATTGTTTCTCTAGGTCACGACCTATTTCTGCGACTTCAGCCACTTGAGAACACTTCATTTTTTCATCTGGTTGGCATTCTAAATATGCACATTCCTTGTAAATTGAGGACCCTTTTCATTATGAACAGTGGGATTCTTTGACATAACGGGGATCTCAGTTGGTAATAGGATATGCACAGTCTGAGGTTGAATAGGAACTTGTTCGGGAACATAGTAAGGGGAAATATCATGGATTGGTTTAGCCACCACAGTAAAGCCTGACGAGAAACTAACATTCTCTGTAACAACATACTGAAGACTTGACATAGCTACCACTAGTTCCAACGCCTGGTCTATCTGGCTATTTAAAACATCTATATTCCCTCTTAGAATTAAACACCTTTGAAAAATGGTATGTTTTTGTTAGTGTTGATGTCCATAATCGACGCTGACACTTTTTATTATGTTAAATTTATTCATTTTTTTGAATTATTACAGGTGTCATCGTGTCAGTGTCAGTGTCGTGTTTCTGGTTTCCGTGCTTCATAGGTAACTTGCTACACAAGAAATAATAATTCACAACAAAAATATATAGCAAAATGAATTGAAATAGAATTTGAAACTATTTGAAACACAAAGAATCCAAGATCTCCAATTCCATACGAATCTTGTGAAAAGGCTCTGTGGATAACAATTTTGTAAAAATATTAGCTGACTGGTTTTTCTCATTTACATACTCAAAAAAAACATCTCCCTTTTCTAAATGATCTCTAGGAAAATGATGTCAAATTTCTATATGCTTAGTGTGTGAATGCAATACATGATTCTTAGAAAAATTGATAGAGGCAATGTTATTGCATTTGAATGAAATGCATGAGTTTTAAATCGTAATCCAACAATTGTTGCGTTATCCATAAGACTTTTGTAGAGCAGTTACTGACGACTACATATTCAATCTCATTGATAGAAAGAGTAACAATATGTTGTTTCTTATTGTGTCAATAAACTAAACAATTTCCAAACAAATGACAAATATCACTAGTGCTATTCCTATTTGATTTGCAACCAGCAAAATCAAAATTAAAGAATCATACTAAGCTACACCTGCTTCCCTTGAGAAACCAAATACCGTGGTATAGAATTCTGTTAAGATACCTCAAAATTCTTTTAACGATCTTAAAATGAGATTCTTTAAGAGAATAAGCTATCAGAGGATATCAACTCGATCTTGTATTAAAGGACAAAGATGAATTGACTTTTTTTAGCATTGATCGTAGCACAAGCCTCATTTCTACCTGTATATTGTATTGGGGTCAAACACAGTCGTCTCAAATTTTTGAGAAATCATGTGTAAGAAGTTGAAGTTAGCTTCAGTTGAATTTGCAAATTTTTTAAGATGTCTTATTTGACCGTAAATTAACAGTAGAATATATGTATAACTGTCATTTTTATCATAGTTTAAACATGAAAAAGTGAGAGATTATGTGTTATAGACCGTCTTCTACACCCTCAAACAGACTCTTAGACCAAAATGATGTTGCACCATATCATTATACCGAATGATATTTATTTATTTATTTGGTGGGAATCATTGTATTAGATGATGTTAAACTCATTCATTCCAGAGACAATACAAATGTGAGAGAAAAGTTCAAAATTTATTTCTATGTATTTTTAATATAAATTTTTTATATTGTTCACATATAGCACATGTTAAAAGAATAAAATTCTCTTTTTTATTTGTCCCATTTCCTATGTGCCCTTGCAAAATTATGAAAATAAATGATAAATTTTACACCAACATTATTAAACATTAAACAACTGGTACGTTTTACATGCGTGCTTATATTATAAGGTTTGAAAAGGAAATTGATTTTTTTCTTCATCTTTGCTTTAAAATATGTAAGATGTAGAAGAAAAGGAAAGTGAAATTCTTGTTGTGTAATTACTTTGTATTGTACTTGTCAATTACTTACCACAAAATTATTTTGCTCCAGTCACATGAAGCATCCATCCAAAATTATGATAAGAAAGAATAGAGATGAAAATAAAACCGTATTTGAATAGTTAAGTGCCCAATTTTAGGCCAAAAACCTTTCGGGTAATAAGGTATATACGTCCCTTACAGTGTTCATATTCTTGAAAATCAACTTTTGTAATCTTGCTAAGTTAAATGTGCTGAAGGCGTGGACTTTGATGCACAAGTTTTTTAATTCTAGTTCCTAGCTAGAATAGGGAATTTCTACTTCGCGAATATATTATATTATGATAACATTTAACACATGATATGATATCATGTACAACATAATAAAGAATACTACACACTATTTGTCATCAAAAGAGATGAATTAAATTGAAATATAAAAACATAAGATAAGACTAGTACTAATATTGAACACCAAACAACATAAAGACGGTTTGGCCGAGTGGTCTAAGGCGCCAGATTTAGGCTCTGGTCCGAAAGGGCGTGGGGTTCAAATCCCACAGCCGTCATATTTTCTATTTTAAATTATGTCCAATTTCATTCACACATAGGGTAACTTCCTTTAAATTATGTCCAATTTCATTCACACATAGGGTAACTTCCTTTAAATTATGTCCAATTTCATTCACACATAGGGTAACTTCCTTCCACGGCGCGTGCTTACAATAGTAATACCAATAATCTAACTCTTACACGTTACTATTTTCTTATTTAACAATAAATAATACAAATTTGATTGTATTTTTTATTCAACAAACATGTGAAAGTTGGATTGAAATTGTTCAGATATAAATTATAGGTAAAGAAGAAGAATAACTTGAAATAAATAAATATATATGGAATAACTTCCTTGGTTTGCTTATTAATAATAATAATAATAACTTTAGATTATATGACCCAAGTCAAATTATAATTAAAAAATAACTAAAAATTCATAAAAACAATACAAAAACATTTTTAAAATAAAAAATAAAGATAATTAAAATAAAATATGCAACGGCTAATAAAATCAATTTATTATTTAAGCCCTTAAAATAAGCTGATAAGACAATAAAAATAAAAAATTAATAAATTTATTAAAGTAAGTAAATTATATTATTTTTCTCTACTACATGGTCTAAGATGTCAATTATTTTTCTCGTTTGAATGAGTATCTAGAGAAATCAAATTATTTTTTGATTTTGGAATATAACGCATCTCACTCAACGTGCGCACACCACTATCACGAAAAATAATTTTAA
Organism: Lathyrus sativus; assembly: GCA_963859935.3. Lineage (NCBI taxonomy): Eukaryota > Viridiplantae > Streptophyta > Magnoliopsida > Fabales > Fabaceae > Lathyrus > Lathyrus sativus. The sequence goes on from OZ012740.1 coordinate 1,086,101, forward strand.
ATTACCCTTTTTTAGGGATGGTACAAGTTTTATCATCACCAAAATAGATAATAACTTATGGTGTGACACCATATGGTAGGAGCACCCAGAATCAAGAATCCATGCATCAGTGCAATTTGTTGATAAAATACAAACCAAATCCTCTTCACTACTAGAATCATCATTCTGAACTATATTTGTTTAATTATTGTTGCCTGACTTGTTTAGACAATCTCTTATCTAATAGCCAATTTGCTTGCAGCCATAACATTTTGTTGTTTTTCTGTCCTTGGACTTGAATCTCTTTTTCTTTCTATAACCGACTGCCTTACCCTTGACTCTGTCACAGTTTTGACCTCCTTTCGCAAACAAACCTTCACCTGAATTTCCTACATCTTTCTCCACACCTTGGTGATGTTGTGCATGTTGCAAAAGGGTAGAAGAAATAGAATTCAATGTGATTGATTTCTTCCTGTACGTGAGAGTGGTCACCAAGTGATTATAAGAGCTTGGTAAAGAGCACATCAAAATAATAGATTTATCCTCGTCGTTAACCTTCACACCAAGCCATTTCAAATCAGCGAGGATGTTGTTGAAAGCGTTGACATGAGCATGCAAATTGTCTCCTTCCTGCATCTTCAGGCTATAGATATGTTGTTTCCCGAACAATTTGTTCACAAGTGTCTTGGACATGTGCTGACTTTCCAATTTATCCCTAACATCCTTCGAAGTTGTGAGGTTCAGGATATGATTCGTCACGTCATCAGAAATACAAAGTTTTATCAAGCTTGTTGCATTTTACTTCATCTCGTCCCAATCAATGGTTGCGATGTCTGTTGGTTTGTCATCACGAAGTACCTTCTATAAACCTTGTTGAGCCAACATATCCTTGACCATAATTTGCCATAAACCGAACTTGTTTCGTCTAACCGAGTCACTTCGAATTTCGCGCCCTCGGGATTAAGTGTCATCTGATACTAATTGTTGGAACAATTACACGAATACATATCTAGAGAGAAATACACAAAAGCTTTGTTCACGCAGTTCGGCCAAATTGCATATGTCTTCGACTATAAAGCAACTATAGTTCTGTCTTATTGATTTGTTCTGTATATCACACATCAGGATTTCAATGTTACAATATATATATATATATATATATATATATATATATATATATATATATATATATATATATATATAGTTATGCGACCCTGTCCCTTGTCCACTAGACATTAGTTGTCCCTTGTCCACTAAAATTAGTTATCAATCGAATTCAACAAGTTATAACAACGCAAAATGAAATGAATTGAACCTTTAGGAATAAGAATGACCCAATAGTTATCCATACACACTATTTGAATATTATTTTTTATGTTTTATTTTGAAAAAGTGTTCTTGAATAATTATATTATATTACTAATAGATAATGAAGTAACTAATTTAAATTGAGAGATGCAATTTTACTGTCACATAATTAAAACTCAACTAGTCAAATTGAATATAAAAAGCAAAAGAAGTAAAAATTAGATTAAAGATCTATAAGTAAGTAGTGTTGGAAATTCAACCACAACCTATGGAGAAAGAAAAGATTTAGAAAGAAAGAAAGAAAGTAAACGTTGGAAAAGAAGAAGATGAACAATTTTCTACAGAGAACTCTCTGCCACCAATTGCAGAAATTCTGTTATTTCACTTGCAACTGCAAACTGTGAATTACAAAATATGATGAGTTGCTTACAAAATAAAGGTTTCTCCCTAATTATAGATTTAGGTTTGCTTGCACCCAAAGCCAAAGTCCAAAACTGTAAAAGCCCAGAATAGCTAACATTACTAAAATAGGTCTAAGTCGAAATCCTGTGTGAAGCAACCTGCTTCGACACTCTGACACACTAAGCAACTCGACACACTAACACATTAGGATAATTTAACTAATCATTATTTCTATCGAGCTACACTGCTTCAACATAAGGAATTACAAACTCAATACACCACCTAATTCATTGTGTCTAAGCTATCTATATTCATCATAGACATTAGCCTTCTGAACACTTTGATTGGCACTCCCTTCGTCATGATGTTTGCAATCTGATTCTCAATTCTGTAGTGTTCCAAATTCATCTTCTCTTCTGCTACTTGATCTTGGAGATAATGGAACCTCATTTCGATGTGCTTGCTTAGACCGTGTGCTATTGGATTCTTCGCCAAGTTAATAGCTGACATGAAATCGATCTTCATGGTAATTGCTCCATGACTCCTCGTTGTGATCTCTTCGACCAGGTTCATCGTCCAGGTTGCTTGACATGCACAAAGAGAAGCAATAATATATTCTGCTTCGCATGATGACAATGCCACTACTGGCTCATTTCTCGAACTCCAAGCAGCTGGTGCACCATCTAGCATAAACACATAGCCAGTTGTAGATTTTCTATCCTCAGCATCACTACACCAACTAGAGTCGGTGTATCCCACTAACTTGCACTCTTTTCTTTCATCAGCTGTAAAAAAAACAAAATATTATAGTCGAGAGACCCTTTTAGATACCTCAGTATCCTCTTCGTCACTGCTAGGTGTGATACCTTTGGCTTCTGCATGAATCTACTTACCATGCCCACACTGTATGCTAAGTTAGGCATTGTGTGACAAAGGTATCTAAGTGACCCAATAATTCTTCTATATTTGGTTGAGTCGACATCATCTTCATCTAAATCCTTCGACATTTACAATTTGGTCTCAGCTGGAGTCGAAGTTGGGTTGCAATCTTGCATCTCAAATCTCTTGAGTATTTCGCCTATATATCTTCTTTGGTGCATCATCAAACCTCTATTACTCTTGTAGAATTCGAATCCAAGGAAATATGAGATATTTCCAGAGTCTAACATTTCAAAATCTTCACTCATGTTATATTTGAAGTCTTCGATCTCCTTCTTGCAGCTTTATGTTATCAACAAGTCATCGACATAGAGGCATAGTATAAACAGTTCACTACTACTTCTTCTTACGTACACTCCATGTTCAGTCGTACACTTCACAAATTCCTTATTCCTTAAGAAGCTGATGATTTTGTTATTCCAAGCTCTTGGTGCTTGCTTAAGTCCATACAGGGCTTTATGCAGTCTGTACACCTTTCTTTCTTCGCCTCGTTTCACAAACTCAACTGGTTGTGCAACATAAACTTCTTCGTCTAAGGGACCATTCAGGAATGCACACTTCACGTCCATCTGACATGTGTGCCAATTTTTCATATTTTCTAAACCAACAACCAATCTGATTGTTTCGGTCCTAGCAATAGGTGTAAAAATCTCGTCAAAGCTGATTCCTTCCTTCTGAAGAAATCCTTCGCCACAAGTATCACTTTGTGTCAAGTTACTTCTCCTTTAGGATTCACATTCACCTTGTAAATCTATTTCACATCAATTTCCTTCTTGCCTTGTGTTATTGACTTCGAAGGAGTCTAACTCCTCATTAGTTGCTTTCACCCACTTCGAATCTTTCAATGCCTCAGTTGCATTGACTGGTTTGACATCTGTGTAGAAAGCATAGTGTACCAGCTCACCTTCTTCATCAATCACATCATATGATGTAATTACACATTCTTGAAACCTTGCAGGCATGTGTCTTATTCGTCGAGGTCTGCTTGGGCCAGCTTCATCTCTGACTTGTTCCTGTCGAACTTCTCTTTCAACTTCAGTGGTTGGTTCTTCACAAGAGATTCTCACTGAATCCTTCTTGACATTCTCATTTCAATCCCATTATTTAAGCTCATCTATGATCATGTCCCTGCTAATCACTACCTGCTTACTTACTAGGTTGAACAACTTGTAACCTTCAGTCGAATGATATCCTATCAAGATCATCTGATTCGACTTGTCATCAAGCTTCCTTCTCAACTAAATTGGCACATGTCTATGTGTTATAGATCCAAACAATTTTAAGTGACTAAGGCTAGGCTTGACACCAAAACAACATTCTTCTGGTGTGATTCCTTTAAGCTTCTTTGTCAGACATCTGTTTAATATATATGTTGCTATCGAAACCTCTTCTCCCCATAATTCTTTGGGTAAATGCTTTCTATTGAACATACTTCTCACCATGTTCATGATGGTTTTGTTCTTTCTTTCTGCAATTCCATTTTGCTGTGGAATGTAGGGTGACATCGCCTCATGCACAATCCCTTCTTTTTCACATAATGCATCGAATCCTTTCGACACATACTCTCCATCATCATCAGTCCTCAGAATTTTCAACTTTTGACCACTCTGTCTTTCGACTATAGCTTTCGACTATAACCATCTATGAACGTGACAAAGTATATGTTGCCTACAATCGAATCCACCTGGATTGGACCACATACATCAGAGTATATGCCTTCGACTTCCTTCCTGCATCCTTGCTGAAGCTATTCTTGTGTTGTTTCGACTGAACATACTCTTCATAGACTTCACTTGGAATGTCAATTTCAGGTAATCCTGAAGCCATATTTTTTCTCTTTAACTCTCTAATGTCATTGAAGATGAGATGACCTAGTCGAAAATGCCATAACCACTCATCTCTGTTGGCTGCAGTTGCTAGGCACTTGTGCTCCATCACATTGAGTTTAATCTTGAAGGTCCTATTCTGAGACATTGGAGCCTTCGAGATCAACCTACCACCTGCGTCAAAAAATCTCATCATCTTGTCTTCGATAGACACCTTATAGTTCCTTTCGACTAGCTGTCATATATTGAGCAAATTACTCTTCATGCTTGGTTTGTACAACACATTGAAAATTGTTGACCTCTTGCCATCTTTCCTCATATCAAAACATCTCCAATACCTTCAGCTGCTAGAGTATTATCATTTGCAATTTTTCCGATGTTCTTCGACGAGGGCTTCATGTTGACAAACCAACTTTTTCTTCCAGTCATGTGTAATGAGCATCCTGAGTACAAGTACCACTGGTCCTGGAATCTCTCTTTGTCTCTTGTTGTGACCATTAACAACATCTCTTCTTCTTCGTGCTTCGCCATCTTTACATCAGTTTCTTGATTCCTTTTCTTTTCTCGACATTCACTAAAATAGTGACCATACTTATGACAATTGAAACACTGAATGTTACTTTTGTCAAACTTTCGACCACCACCTCTTCCTCTTTGATTGCCTTGGTTTCAGGGTTTTCTTTGATTTGACTAGTTTGCTTCCTGCCGATTTCGACCAGTCGAATTGTTGTAGCCTCCTCTACCTTTGTTGTCATTCCAGCTTCTTTTGTCTTTCCTTTCCTTTTCTGACTGCGCCTGCAAAGCCATATCACTTTTTGAATTTCCTGCAGCTCTCTCAACAAATCTTTGTTCATGAAACTCAAGCGTCCCTTGAAGCTCTTCCTTCGTCAATGTTGACAAGTATTTCAACTCTTTTATCGCTACTACCACTAGGTCGAACTTTGGAGCCAACGACCTCAAGATCTTTGCAACAACTGATCTTGATGTTAACACTTCTCCACATACCTTGATTTGATTCACCAACTTTGTAACTTTAGTGAAGAAATCTGCTATACTTGCAGTTTCTTCCATCTGAAGCAATTCATAGGTTCTCTTGTGAGTTTGTAATTTCACCTCTTTCACCTTTTCAAAATTATCTGGATCTACACATTGATGGATTATAAAGAGAGCTTTAGAATTTTTCTTCTTCAATTCTTTGAATGCAACCTTTTCTTGATCCACTGCGTTTTTTGCAAACAGTGTTACTCCTCCCTTCACAAGATCCAAAAGATCTTGATAACAGGAAATCACCTTAATCTGCTTGCACCAATTCTCATAATTATATTACTTGAAAATTGGAAGGATTGTCGGAAAATGCCCGTTTGCATGATTCATCGCCATCACGATTTTCCTTCCTTGAATCGTAATCAGATCTCTACATACCAGATGTTGAAAATTCAACCACAACCTATGGAGAATTTCACTCGATCAATCTTAGTCTCAAGATTGTTCCCACTCACTTAATGACGATGAAAAGATTTAGAAAGAAAGTAAGTAAGTAAATGTTGGAGAAGAAGAAGATGGACAATTTTCTGCAGAGAACTCTCTGCCCACAAATTGTTGAAATTCTGTTATTTCACTTGCAACTGCAAACTGTGAATTACAAAATATGATGAGTTGCTTACAAAATAAGACTTTTTATAAGGTTTGCTTGCACCCCAAGGCAAAGTTCAAATATATAAAAGCCCAAAATAGCTAACATTACTAAAATAGGCCTAAGTCAAAATCTTGTGCGAAGCAACCTGCTTCGACACACTAAGCAACTTGACACACTAACACATTAGGCTAATTTGACTAATCTTTATTTCTGTCGAACTACACTGCTTCGACATAAAGAATTACAAACTCAACGAGTACAAAAGATGCGCTCAAAAATAAAATAAAAAAACAAATTAAATTTTTTTATCTCATACTTCTCTAGTTATATTTTCATTTCTATAAAATATTCAAAAATTTGAAAATGTTAACGAATATATATATATATATATATATATATATATATATATATATATATATATATATATATATATATATATATATATATATATATATATATATATATATATATATATATATATATATATATATATATATATATATATATATATATATATATATATATATATATATATATATATATATATATATATATATATATTCCATACATTAAAAATTAAATAATTAAATTTTAATATTCTCTTCATTTAAAATCTTTAAAAGATGCTTTATACTTTCATCTTTATAAATTATTTTCTAAAAAAATGATTTTATCGTTTAGCTAGGATGTTTGATTTCAAAATGTTTCCGAAACAAAACTTTCGGAAAATTTTAAGTTTTTTTGATATTGGAAAATGTATACATATTAGAATGCATTCAAAATGATTTACCAGTTTGTAATAAGATTTTTGAAATTTTTTTACTAGGACTTAAATCAAATTTATAGATAAAATAATATATTGGAATGTATTAAAAGTGATTTTCAAAAAATAACATGTAATTTTTGTTGATAAAACTGTGCATTAGAATGCATTATTGTTTACAATTTTCCAAAAATCATTTTTTAATAATTCATATTTATAATTTACCAACCGAAATATAAATTTACTCATGAAAAAAAACTGATTAAATTTTTGAAAAACGTTTTTATAAGTTTTTGTGTGTATATTTTTTTATATAGCAAAAAGATTTTAAATAGAAAATTTTCGTGTGGAAAAAAAGTTATATCTCGTAGAGGTGAAAGTATAATTGTAGAAATATGAAATAAAATTTTTTAAAAATTTAACACTATTTCATTAGTATAAAGTCAAAGCCTAAAACCAAACGAACATAAAAGTCCACACAAATAAGAGATTTTATCATGCCACCTCATATTTTGATCTCACACCCCCACTTCAAGGTTGCTTTTAAAGTTGTACCCTTACTTAAAATTTTTGAATTTTTTCAAAGTGCATGTAGTTACCAGTATTTCATTGTAGTATTGGATTTTTTTTGCAATATTTTGCATTTTGTTAAAGAAATACGGTTTTTTTATTTATTAAATATCAAATATTTTACAAATTTATGAAGAAATACAAAACATTTACAAAATTGTTTATAAAAAACATGTAAATCAACAAAATTATGGACGAAATATCGTTTTTTTTTTAAGTTTTAAATCCAGTGCATTTATAATGTTTTTTTTAAGAAAAATTTAATAATCTATAATGTGCACCTGATATTTTGAAAAATCAGGTAAATACCAAATGTTTTGAAATTTTGAAAAAAATCCGGTAGACAATTGAGTTTTAGAAAAAAATATATCATAATTTGACATTTTTAACAAGTTATACCCGATTAAATATGTTGACATAAATACAAAACAAATTATGTTGATTTTCTAATAGTGCCTAATATATCTTGCATATGTTGATTCTCATATTCTTGCATCTTTACTACATTTTTGTCTACATCGGCTTGTGACAGGAGGCAACAAACAATTGGATTTCATCTTCACATGAATCCAATGACTATTATCAACAAAACCAACATCAATAATTTTGTGTCTACTCATGCTATGCATGGAGCTATCATTAATAGGAATAATGTAATGTTAAGGTTCTTGGACAATGAGACCATTATGACATTGTACCTAGAAGCAATGGGGTAACCCATATCAGAAATCATCATCCACTTCTCACGATCCTATACACCAAAGCTAGCTACCCGCAACACACTCCTAACTTTAGATACCGTGTCATAGAACACATTGGAGTACATTTGATGGTGTTAATAAACTTCAGTGTCTAACTACGTCCAAACCAAAGGCTAAGACTCTTTGCTCCATCCAAGTAAAGCTCCGATAGCACGGAAACCACAATTTCCATCTTTACCCACATTAACAAAGTAATCAATGTATTGATGTAAGAAAACAGGAAACAAAGACAAGTAAAGATGTTTTGAAGTTTGACTCCACAATTGACTTTCAATTGGTTTTGTACATGACCTTTTCGTAGTATGACTTCTCATGCGAGCCCCCAACATACTCTCATTGCGAAGGATCACGTTTCACATCAACCTCTTCACCCTTTTTACGCTTCTTATTTCCCGTCTTTGGCTTGTACTTCACTATTGGTGGACACGTGGAAGTTCTGGATGAATGTGTTAGTTCTTAGACTTTTTTCTTCATCACCCTCTAGCCTACAATATCTAGTATATTGAAACACATCTTCAACTCTTCACACTATTCTTCTAAATCCAATTATGTCCCACTATCTTCTCGAGTGACCTCATGCTCCCCAATGTATAATTTCTTCCAAAACACATGAATTGATTCTAACGGAATAGGCTCACCTTGAATTTGAAAAGTTGCAAGTTCACACATACAAGGTAACCCATGTGTTGTTATAATGAAGTAACCACATGCATATTTGTCACAACCAACAGATTTTATCCTTTCTAACTCATTTTCAGTGTGTTGTATACACTGTATTAAAACAAAACCGTGCAATCTAGAGTAAAAAAGAGTGTTATATCGATGTTCAATGTTGGCAATACTTTTTTGAAATGATACTCTGATTGAATCTAATTGTAACTTCAAAATGGTTTTCACAACATCTCAACTTCTACATAAATCACTCATGCTAGATGTCAATATGCTTTTTAGTCTCTAGTGAGAAAACTCAACCCTAAAAAATATAAATAGAAGAAGGATGTCACTATTTAATAATTAGTAATGTATCCATAATCAAATTCACATCGATGCATCTGTAAGTTATTGTGTTCCCTAAATGAGTGACTCTATTAGTTCAAGTAGTAATAGCTCTTTCTCTATAGGGTGTCAACCAAGTTTCGTGCATATACTAAACAAATTAAGGAATATCAGAACATAAAACCTCAAAATGCCCCATGTGCACCAAAAACTCAGACTACATATTCGAATATATGATTTTGTTTCATGGATCCATAACATGCTCATGGTTATATGATTCGACATACTTCTTACACTTCATACTTACATTTTTTGAAATATGGAACAGTTATAACATATGATTTGAATTTGGAAACACAACTTCCACAACATTCATCAATGCCAAGTCACGGTTCGTCACCAAAACCTTCGGTAGCAACTTCTCGGAAGCGAACAACTCTTTCAGTTTCTCAAATGTCCATGTGAAGTTTTCCTCATTTTCATATTCCATATAGGCAAATCCAACCGAAAAAGTCAACTCCATGTATGTAACACCTACAATCTCAAGTAGTGGTAGGCGGTACCTGTTTGTTTTGTATGTATAATAAATAATCAACAACTTCCAACTCAAAATCAAATAAATGAATATAGAAGAAATTTGAGCATGCATTACCTGTTTGTTTTGTATGTACAATAAAAAATCAACACCAAATAAAATATGTTCAATATTTTCACTAAATCAGGATGCGTCCAAAAGATATCAACACAATATTTGAATTGTCCCTGTTTCGGGTCTAATACAAGTATTTCTCTTCATAAATATGACTCAGCAGATGTTGCATTTCAATCAACAAACCTCTCTTGCTTTTATTGTATGTATGTATTTATGTATGTATGTATGTATGTATGTATGTATGTATGTATGTATGTATTGTCTTGTACAGTTGGGTAATGCTCGTCAGGTTTACAGGATCTTTGTCTTTCAAAGCAGCAATTATGTATCTAAGAGCCATATTGTCTTTCTCCATATCATTCGCGAACTTTCTTTCATTATCTTTTAAACGACCTAATATGTCATGGTCAATCTATGTCCTTGGCTAGTATGTTGGCACAAATTTAAAATGAATAATTTTAATACTATGTCCAAACAAAAGAACTTAAAAATAATTGCATTTCAATTGAATCATTTAAATTATTTAAAATTTTTAAATTTCTTAAAAAATTTCAATGACTTATCCAAATACATTTAGAGTATATTTTGGGCCCGCTTGTTACACCTTTTATTCAAAATAATTTTTATAGTATTACATATTTTTATGTAAAAATAATTTACAAATAAATTTTTCATAAAAGCTTCAAATGAAAATTTGCTTAGAATAGCTATTCTTAAAAATTTATTTTAGAAATTTTATCATTTTATTAAAACTTTTTTTGGATATCTAAATTTTTAAAAAAATCATTTAATTTTGAAGTTATTGCAAATAGTTTTTCATAAAATTCCTTTTTGAAATACAACATTTAAAAAAAAAACTACGATTTCGACGATGTTTTGATCTTCAATAATACATGTTTATGTTATAGGATGTTAAAATTAGTCTTTTAATTTTTTTAAAAATAAATTAAAAAAACTTATAATATTTTGAAAAACATTTGTACAAAAATTAATTTTGAAAATACAAATATATATATATATATATATATATATATATATATATATATATATATATATATATATATATATATATATATATATATATATTCTTTTAAATCTGAAACAAACAAGCACTTTAAACATCCTCTAAATTATGAGACATTTAAATTTTGAAATTGTGTGCTAATAAAATTCTGATGGTTCTTACATAGAGTTTTCCCTGAAACCGACTCTTATGGCACCCCAATATCCAATTCACTTAAAAAAAAATCTAAAAGCAAATTTGTTATACAATATATTAAATTATCATTTAGGGGGTTAATAGGTATTTTTCCCATGTCATATATGCGAGTTCTGACAAACGTGAAAAAAGTTTGAATTCGCCCCTTGACATTTAAAAATTTCTCTATTTTGTCCCCTTAAGAAATTTAATCATAAATAAATAAATAATAACATGGCAGAAGGTTTTCAAATATCGGAAAATTGGCAAGGGTAAAATAGGTATAAATTCTTAAAAGTTACATAACATTTCATTGGTTATTGATGGGTAAGTTTCTTGAGGGAGTAAAACAGAGAAACCTTCATATGACAGGGATTGATAATATTATACATTTATGAATACTATGAATGCAGGTTTTTTGAATACTGCACAAATATAAGAAAAACATATATATATCATATTTATTAAAGGAGATTGATAATGAGAAACTAGTACAAATATCTAGAGCTGTCAAAATGGACTAGATCATATAGGTTGACCTGAAAATCAAAGGATTCAGATCTTAAAATTAGAACCCATATTTTTCAGGATTTTTTTAGCTTAGTTTTTAAAAGCCCGTTACCCATTAGGACTAGCCTGTATGGGCCGTGGGTAGCCCATTAGATTCGTATAGCTATAAATTAAAAGAAAATTAATAATTATATTGTCTTATTTCAAAATAACATATTGATTTTTTTTATCCGACTAAATTTTATCTCTTTTTTGTTCAATCTTTCTCATTTAAATATTATACATTAATATAATCAACATTCTTTCCTCGTATTCTATAAGTTTATCTTATGTTAAACATTCAAGTATTATTTTATACAATTAGACATGTGTTGTATTTAAAAATATATTATAGTATTTATAAAAGATAATATAGTACTTAAAAATGTATTATGTTTAAAATAATATAATTTTTTATTTTATTTACAATAAATATTATGAGATTTTTATTTTTATTTTAAAAAAAAAACCGTTTAGGACCGTGTAGTCTGAAGCTCATTTAGGGCCGAGTTCGGATAGTAGTTTTCGAGTCCATATTAGAACAAAACTTTTTTGGCTAAGTCCTAAAATGCCCGAGGCCCACTAGGGTCAACCCGTTTAGAGTCGGGTAGCCCACTTTGACAACTCTATTGAAATATTTTAATAATTTATTATTATATTAGTATTTCAATCATGGCCAAATATATTTATTTAATAATATTAGCTATTTTATAAATTAAGTGTCTTAAATAATTAGGTGATCAAATAATGTTAAAAGACTATTTAGATTTTATTTAAAAATTAATTAATTAATTGGATATGGGATCAAATATGAGTCGATGTCAGGATGACCCATTTAGGGCATAAGAACATCCACACTCGTTATCCTCACTTTGATTCTTTAAATGGGGTCCACGTAATTTTTTATATTATATTCCACTTTAATATTTTTTAAACAACTCAACTATATTTTTTAAATATCCATACAATCAATAAAAAACTCTAAAATGAGTCCCACCAAATACCTTACATTTAATTAAGAAACGTTCTCTTGCAGAACAATGTTGGCAAATTAAATGACAGTTAAAATTTTCAAATATCCATCAATTTCTTATAAAAAGGCTTTGGTCTTCGTGAAGGAACGATGACATGACATTGATATTTATGCTCTAAGGAGTACCGGTTGAGGAAGAACCACAAAAATCATCAACTTTGAATTTTAAAATTACCGTCAAAGAAATTATTCTCAATGGATACAGGTATTCCAAAATTATTTTATCGATTTTTGATTTTTATACATGTTTGATTTTTGCACCTAAATTATATATTGTTTTCTTAAGCATATATATTTTGATTAATTATTATTAATCTAATTCCAACGAATTGTATCTGAGCTTAAGTTATATATTATATATGAATTATTGGTGATGAAATAATATGATATTTAGCTATCGTAAATATATGAAATTAGAGTTATCATTGTCTATTAAAATGCATAGCCTATGTGGTTTGTTTAGATCTTTTAATTGCATAGTAGATAATTTGATTTAAATTATTGTGAAAGTCGATTATCTCGTAACAACCTCCAGGCTAGATGCATATAGTAAGAATTGAATTTTCCAAATTTATTTAAATACACCATAAACATATTATGAGTGATTTACTGTCGCATTCATATATTATATGTATGTTATGAACGGTATAAATGTTGTCGTAATATTATATGTATTTCATATGTTTTCTTTACTATTAACCGTGCCTAGAGTGTTTCCTTTTGGTATTACTATAACATTGTCGTAATAGTACCTAGAAACATAAAGATATATACATATTTGCACAACTAAATATATATAGATTCAGTATATTTTTTATTTTATATTTTTATATTTTTTATGGTTAATTGGATCCAGTTTTTTATATCATTTTTTCATATGCTTAAGCACAATTAAATGTGTTTGTTTTATTAAGTATTTTTTTCTTTCGAGTACTACCGATTTGTTATACTGATATATGAAATAAACAAATTGTTAAAGCAATCAGATAAATATACAATTTTGACATGCGAAAGTAATCTTTGTTATTTAAATTTGCTTCAATTAGAATTACAAAAGATGTAGTGTGTATTTCTCATGCGAGGCGATCAAATGGAAGACATTATTTGCTCGGAAATTTGCATACATGTGAGGGTAAATATGTAGTAATTCTTTGCATGCCTACTAATGTTAATGTATGTTTGTTGCTATTTTCAATAGATTCAATTGTCGTTGCTACCGCTCCAAATTTTGTGTGTCAGATTAACTTTATCTATATGCTGAGTGAGATAAACTTTAAGTCTTGGAAAGAATCTATGGAGATCGTTAATGGATGCATAGATTTAGACTTATCTTTGAGGGAGGAGCGTCTCACCGCCACTGTTGAGAACCCAAATGAAACTAAATAGAAAAATGGGACGGATCTAACCAAATGTGCTTCGTGATGATCAAAAGATCCATACCTGAAATGATCAAGGGCTCGATTGTTGAGAGTGAAAGTGCCAAGAAGTTTCTTGAAACTGTTGAGCAATTCTTTGCTAAAAATGACAAGGATGAGACAAGTAGTACATTGTCCAAACTCATTTCAATGGTTTATAAAGACAAATGGAACATAAGGGAGTATATCATGGAGATGTCTAATCTCGCGTCAAAACTCAAGGCATTAAAATGAAAATTTGTCAAAATTAGATTAATAACGATTAATCAAAACATACATGCTTAAGAAATTATAATATATAATTTAGGCGCAGAAATCATGCATATAAAATTAAAGGATTGATAAATTAATTTTGGAATACCTGGATCCATTGAGAATGCCCGAATTCTCTTCAGATGGGTATAAGATATTATTTGCTTATGTATGTTATAATCCTATATATAGTGTGATGACCAATTAGGGTTCCCATTATTTACGAATGGGTCATCTTGACATCCACTCATATTTGACGTTATATCCAATTATTTATTTATTTAATTAATTAAATAATTTCTAAATGAAATCTAAATAGCCTTTTAACATTATTTGATCACTTAATTATTTAAGGAACTTAATTGATAAAATAGCTAATACAATTAAATAATTATATTTGGTCACATAATTGTTTGAATATTAATATAAAAATAAATTATTAAAATATTCCAACAATCTCCCGCTTGACCAATATATCTTAATAATTATATCATAATTCTTTAGGTGTACATCTGAAAGCTATTTATCTTTAGATTTCAACTTTACAATTTGGTTCACCTCATACATCAATAATGGGACTATCACGGTTGTCGTAACTAACGTATAACATGATGAAACCCTGACGACCATCATATCAACGTATTTGATGACATAGATCGATATGGATGAGTGACATGAAAATTTCATGCAATGTTATCTCTAAATCATATATATCTCCAAGTAGTCTTATTGGAGTCTTTAGTGAGATAAAACTGAAGTTCCTTAGGTGCAATTCAAAATTACAATATTTTCACATAACAAAAACTTGATATTGTTATAACAATAGTATCTCATAAGTTTGTATTTCTGCAGAATATCAAACATAACATAAAGTTTGTACCAAACTAACACCAAAACATAGAACATAGGAAAAAATAAGGAAAAAAACTCTCATTAATCTAACGCAATCTCAAAACCAAGACCCATATGAGCAACACGCCCATAAAAAATCTTAGGTGCTAAATCTTTTGCTAGTGGATCGGCTAGCATTAAGTCTGCCCCTATATGTTCTATAAAAATTTGTTTCTCTTGAATTCTTTCTTTCACAACAAGATACTTGATATCGATAAATTTTGACTTTGTAGAACTCATATTGTTGTTGGAGTATAACACAACTGCACTATTGTCACAATAATCTTCAAGGGTCTTTAAATGCTCCCAACGATGTGTAGGCTTGTGACAAAGTTCCGCAGCCAAAATGCATGAATTGATGCCTCAAAGCAAGCCACAAGCTCTGCTGCCATGGTGGGTGAAGCCACTAAAGTCTGTTTGGAAGACTTCCAGAAGACGACTCCTCCAACCAAGAGAAAAATATAACTAGATGTGAAACGTCTGCTATTCGGAGATCCTTCAAAATCTGAGTCAGAATACCCAATGATCTCCAAGTTATCCGACTTCCGATAAGTAAGCACAAAGACTCTTGTTCTAGGGATGGAATTGTAAAACTTGTATTTGTAAGAGCGTTCAATGTATCCAATAAAATAACAGCTAATTGTCTTTCCATCCAACTTACCTTCATGAGGCCTATAAGGCCTTACTTCAGATAGACATCCCCAAATGTGCAGGTGTCTAATGTTGGGCTTTTTCCCAGTCCAGAGCTCATAAGGGGTCTTAGCTACTACTTTACTAGGTACTCTATTAAAGATATAAATTGTGGTCTTTAATGTTTCTCCCCAAAATGACTATGAAAAAAAAGAATGACTAATCATACTTCTTACCATGTCCTTAAGATTCTGGTTTCGTCGTTCTACAACTCCATTCATGCTGGATTTTCTCGACATTATGTAATGCGGAATAATTCCACACTCATCGAGAAAAACCGTAAAGGCCATGGACGTTGTTCCCCTGATCCATCATACTGACCATAGTATTCACCACCACAGTCGAATTTAACAGCTTTTATTTTCTTTCCAAGTTGAAGTTTGACTTCATCTTTGAATGACTTGAACACGTCAAACGATTGAGATTTCTCATGAATCAAATATAGGTAGCCATACCTTGAGTAATCATCTATGAACGTAAGAAAATACTGTTATCCATTCCAAGAACCTAAAGGGAAAGGACCAAATGTATCAGTATGAATGAGTTCTAAGACATCCTTAGCTCTCTCGACATGGAAATTCCTCTTATTTGTTTGCTTACGCTTGACACATTGAATGCAGACTTGAAAGTCCGACAAATCAACAGATCTAAGAATATCGTTCGACATAAGCTTATGAATTCTTTGTTTTTATATATGTCCTAATAGCTTATGCAATAAAGTGACAAAATTCTCAGTTAATTTTTCGTTTTCGATCTCATATTAGAACAAAGCTTTTTTGGCTCAACCCTAAAAAGTCTGAGGGCTTTTAGGTTGATCATTTAAGATGGATAATCCATTTTGACAGCTCTATCCATATCTATGGATATTATTTTTATCTCTAAACTGTAAAGTATATTAAAATCGAAACAAACTTAAAAATATATAGTTTATAAGATGATGCTTATATTGCCATATGAAAAAAACTGTAGATAAACTACACAATACTAATAAAAAAATTGTCATTTGTAATTTACTAAACATATAACATATTTTTATGTAAATATTTTTTTTGAAATATAGTGATTTTTTATGTGTTTAGATAAATTATCTACAACTTTTAAAAAGCAAATATAACAAAGCAATGATACGCGTGACGTGGCACGCGCTGTGGGTGTCTAAATGAGACCTGCATTGAGAATTTGTGACCAATATAATATGAATATATAATGTTAAATTATCAAGTTCCGTTTGGTAATACAGTTTAATAAGGCCAAGAAAAAGCTGTCATTGTATTCAAATTGCAAACAAAATTTTGAAATGCGAACTCGAGAGCAATGTATTTATTAATACACATAATTTGTGAAAAGAGAATAAAATCAGATTTTTTTTCTCTCGTCCTAATCTTGAGTTTCTAGATTTTATTCTTTGGCTTATTTCAACTTGTAGCAATGTTTGTTTAAGCTATTTCCAAGGGTCGTGCAATATGGCCGGTGCAAATTGTGAAGAACAACCATGACCTCACCCAACATTTTTTGATATAAACAAATGGTTATCGACATTCTATCTGTGACGCGTGTAATAAATGAGAGCGCAAAAATAGGCGATATTTAAGGGTATACCTTAGTTTAGGGACTATATTCTGATTTTGTTTGTACTTAGTGGCTTTGTAAATTAGGGTAATCTGTAGGTTGGATTACTGAAAACTTTGATGAATTCGATTAATCTTAGTGTTATATATTTGATATCACAGCTTGGCTGCTAGCTTTGCCGTAGATTTTATTCTTTCCATAATGCATATGTGGAACTATCTAACCCATTCCATTTTTATTTTTTTTATTTTAGATTAAAAAAATATATTTGGAGGACACAATTGTTAGTATTTTTCTTATTTAAATATTCAAAATTCTTTTATATTTAAATATTTCTTTTTTTTTTAATTCTATTTTTTTTATTTAAATATTCAAAATTCTTATGTGTTTATCATATGATTTCCACCTTTTCGAAGATTAAAACTATCTTATTTATATTGTGCTACTCCTCCATTTTTCATTAATGTTTGTTCTTTCATATTTTTCATAAAGGTAACTTTAGATAACGTTTGTCGTTGTCATAATTGTCAGGTGATGTTTTTTTTCCATCAATAACGGTAACTTTCATGCAATCATGGAGCATTCTGTAACCGTCTCTTGTGACTCTTCAGATGGTATCCTAACACTGACATCAGAACCGACCTGTATGTATGAAGTCGGCCCCGATGTGCTTATATTAATCTTCTTAACCGGATTCTGACCTACTTGCCTCTTCATCCGAGTTAATAACTGATGATGATCCTACTCTATATGGGTTCACAACCCGACAACATGGCGACTTCTATCTCCATTTATTACCCAACTTTCACCTGAGTCATCCTTATTTCATCATATGCTTCTTCTTACTTAATACCTCGACAGATCAAACTAATTTTCAAGATGCACATAAGTCCCCCGAGCATGAAATCTAAAAGTTTGAAATGCTCGAACAAAAGAAGCCCAAAATTTTGATTTTCATCTAGGATCAAGGTCAAGGTATTCCTCGGCCCTACCTTGCTGATGTATTTATTTTTAGTGACGTAGTTAATCATGGCAGACATGAGAGCGTATCTTTACCAGATTCTCTCTTTCTTAAGTAATAATGACATTTATGGGAAATTGATCATCTTCAGTGATCCAAAATGCTTCATTTCTTATAGTCATTTTAAAAAGGACTCCTTTCCTAATTAAAGTATTCTCTTCCTCTTCTTGCTAATCATCAACTAGAATGACTTATTCCCTTTTTCAAGGCAATGTCAGAGCTTCCATTTATTCCTTAAAATCAGGTATATTTGCTTTTTATCTCTCTGTTTGCATTCTCTCCTTTTAATTAATGATTATTGTTCGTGAATGTGACGATAATGCAAATGTATTAAGAACCCTAAGTATTCAAGAAAAAAAGAATCTTTGGGAATTTTGTGTGAGAGGACGTAGGGATACCTTAATCCAAGCTAACTTTAACTGTATTATAAAGGAAGCTTACGAAATACTTCCGCCTCTTTCAGCGATTTTGATTCTGAATCTTTCTCACTAGGTTCGTCGATAGAAGTGTTGATGGAGATTATTGACTCCTTTGATCAAGAAGTGATGAGTCATGATCACAGTTCCATCAATGAAGTAGAGATCGCTAAACTCTGATCTTTAAAAAATATTTCCTCTACTGGAAACGAAGATGATTTTGTTTTGGAGCTCTGTATCCTAGAGGAACGTGTTTATATAGTTCGTCCTCAAGGAGTCAAAGATGAGTATTTCCATTTCTATGTCGGGGTACTAGAGGATTTTAAAATCCACCTTCTCTTTACCGATTTCAAATCTGATCTGTTAATAACCTTAAACACTTCCCCGTCTTAACTTCATCCCAATAGCTGGGGGTTTATCAAGGCTTTCGAGATAGTATGCAAGGCCGAAAACATAGAGCCCACCATAGGCTTGTGTTCTCCTTTTTTGAAATTAAGGGTGTTGAGAAAGGTGGCTGGGTTAGAATTAGTGGCTTTCTTGGAAAGAGTTTTCTTCAAATATGTACTACCAATTACAAGGGTTTCAAGGACTGGTTTCTTCGAGTTAGGTGTGGACCGAGATGTCCTTAGGTAATGTATACGTTAGACGGATCTTATCGCTTTTCCATCTATTGGACTGAAAACCCACTTCCGGTATCTGGGTTCGATTTCAATAAGCAAAATGACCAAGAAATCAAGTCTTTGGCCATATCAGATTCCTTTCGTGTCATGAAGGTCCGAGATCTATTGACATTATTCGAAGAACAAGTTCCTCCCTTTTTAGGTAATACTTATTTATTTTATTTTTGCATTATTCGTTACAGTATGCCTCATTCTCCTAACCTCATTCTCATTTTTTGTAGAAAAAATGATTGACTTGTCCGTGAAGGAACAAAAAAAGTTGATGTATGAAGCCCGGGCAGTGAGAAGAGCAACTGGAGAATTTGCTGTTAGATCAGACTTGTCCGATTTAAAAACCAGGATACTGAAGAAGAGAAAGATAACCCCAAGAAAAATAGCTCTGACTATTATAGAGCGCCATGTCTCCACCATTTCGCCACCGGAAGACTCAAGTCTAGATTCCTCAAAGAAAATGATTTTGATGAGTGACAAGGATTGCGAACCATATAATGAGTTTAATTTCTAGAGTAACAACTTTGAAAGATTGAGATTCCTTTATGACCATCTGAATGCCACATAGGATGTAAACAAGGTGAAGATAATAGATCAACAAAAGTTTATCCAAAACATCAGTTCCTATCTGATGAGATGCACTGCCATGACAAGAGGATTATTTAAATTCTGGGATGATTATGAGCAGAATGAAATTAAAATTAATCACGAGATCAATCAATTAAAGGAAAATCAGAAGACGCAAACAAATAAAATATCTGACTTAGAGAAGCAATTGTTGGCTAAGAAATTAAGCAAGGAAAAATTAGAGGTCGAGAACTAAGAATTAAGGTCCACTGTCTCTAAGAAATTTGCGGAGATCACCTAAGCTCGGGAATTAAATGATCAATAGCAAAAAGCCTTGCAGAAAGCTCTAATTGACGGTCTTGATGCTGGCGATGATGCTTTTGACAGGGCAAAATCTCAAGTTTTGTGTCTTCACCATGGGGTTGACTTGTCTAAGATGAATTTTTTCAAAGTTGTGATGGATGGTCGTCTTGTGGATATGGAAGAAACTGAAACTTTTTCGGCTGATGATCTAACCAGGGAGGACCGCACTGGTGGCAATGACCTCGAAACTACTGGTAACGACAAGAATGAAGAATAATCTTATTTCTATTCTTTTTTGTCAGTCATCATTTATAATGCATTTTGTAATATTTTTTGGGTATGTTGTCCATTCTGTTTTGTATCCGGATCCTGTTTATGATTCATAACATCTATGATAATCTTGTATGTTATTTTGTGTCACTGATTATCCTTTTTTAATTTATCATTATAATTGGTTTTCTGAGGTAAATTCAAATATTTCTATTTTGATGTACCACTCAGTATCTTTACTGAATATACCTTAGAGCATTTATAAAACCCTGATTAGTTAATTTCAAGACTTCGGTTATGATAAACATATACCAACCAAGTGTTTTTCTCTATGATTTAGTCAAGCCTAGTTTCACATGAGATCTCTTAGGCTAGAGGTTTCAATTTACTTAGCCCGACCAAAACTGATTATGCTAGAGGCTTCAAGTAGCTTGGACTTCAGTTAAGCCATATGTTTTATTAACATTTCCCAGCCACAGCCGATTATGCCAGAGGCTTCAAGTAGCTTATACTTCAGTTATACTAGAGGTTTTATTAACGTTTTCCTGCTGTAGTCGATTACGCCAGAGGCTTCAAGTAGCTTGGACTTCAGTTAGGCCAGAGATTTTATTAACATTTTCCGAACGCAACCGATTATTCAAGAGGCTTTAATTAGCTTGGACTTCAGTTAGGCCAGAGGTTTTATTAACGTTGCCCGACCGCAGCCGATTATGCCAGGGGCTTCAAGTAGCCTGGACTTCAATTAGGTCAGAGGTTTTATTAAAGTTGCTCGGCCACAGCTAATTATGCCATAGGCTTCAAGTAGCTTGGACTTCATTCTAAATTATGTCATAGGAATGTTCTACATATTTTATATAATACATTTTTTTAAACTATGAGTGCCTCATTAGAAACCATGACCTTACAAGGGAAATGAGTCAATTGCCATAACTTTTATTTATGAAGTTTATTATATAGCCTAGCTAGATAAGACTTAAGACTAGTTACATTTCAGGTCCTAGGTATTTTAACATCCTCTAAACTTTATAACTTGTAAGCCCCATTATTCAACCTCTGATGGATACAGAAAGGTCCTTCCCTATTCGAAGCTAACTTGCCTTTCTTCTTTGGGTCAGTCACCCTCTTTACCACCAGATCTCTTTTGTGAAATCCCTTTTTGATATTAAACCTTCTGGAAGTTCTCTGTTTGGCTGTGAATTCCCTTGTGTGATTTGACTCCCTGACTTCATCTAATAAAGCTGTCGAGCTATCTATATACTTCGAGTTAATATTTTCATCAAAAGCAATATGCCTCCAAATCAGAGTGTTGGTTTTAATTGATATCATCGAATCGACTTCATAAACCATCCAAAAAGTAGTGCCTCGAGTTGTTGAATGGCGTGTAGCATGATAAGACCACAAGTTTTCGTGCAGGTACTCGACCCATAACCCTCTGACCTCATACGTCTCTTTTTTGCTCACTGACCAAATGATCTTGTTTGCTAACTCTACTTGATTGTTTGCTTCACAGTGTTCCATCAAGATAAATCGATTTTGTATTCCCGAATTTTCATAAAGTTCTACAACTGATGACCTAGAAAATTGTGTATTGTTGTCTAACCCAATAACCTCGGGAAGACCAAACCAACATATTATCTTTTTCCAATATAGGTGGCTTACTCTTTCCATTGTGGTTTGTGCCATCACTTCTGAGTCCATCCATTTAGTGAAGTATTCGACAACCACTATTAAGAGCTTCATCTGTCTGAATGTCACAATAAGTATACCCAAAATACCTGACCACCGCTGATAAAAAGGTCATGGTGTATATGTCGTACCCTAATTTTTTGACCCTAAGATTATGTACTTTTTCCTTTGCATCATCTGCATATCATATCATGCATTTCATCTCGCATAATACCTAATTTATCAGCTAAAATAAACTTGTTGGAATTACAGTCGAATCGGTCAAATAAAAGTCAACTGTGTGTAAAATCAGTGGATGAAGAATTTTAAAATCGAGCCTGCAAACGTCAATGGTATTAATCTATGTTTCACGTAGTTTAATTGAGCGTGCTCAGTTCAATTTTTTGACCACTTTTTGGTCGCATTTTGGACAGTTTAAGCCTTTTCAGCGGGTAAAATTTATTTCAAAATCTGACCAAACGCTGTATTTTTCTAATATGTTTATTTCGCGCGGATCATTTTGGTGTGTTATTTTATTTTTTCGAGCACTTTTCTGCCCGACTTTTTATTTCATTTTTTAAATCATTTTTATTTAAATAATCATTTAATTTATTTAGATTTAATTAGATATTTAATTTGAAATTTTATTTTTATTTAATTAATTTTATTTTAATTTGTTTATTAATATATTTCTTTTTATATAAAATAAAACACAATGACATCGTATTTAATTCATTTTATTTTTGTCTACTAATAAAAAAACACAAAAACTTTTATTTTAGTACTCTTGTCTTTCTTTCCTTTTTTCATAAAAACACAAAAACACTATTTTCAATTCTTTTAAATATTTTTGTCCAAACTTCTATCACACAAAATATTCTCAAAAAACACAATTACACTGGAGTTTTCACACAATTTTTTTTATAGAATTTTAAAAAGTCTCAAATATTTAGAGTTCTTTTGTATTACTTTAATTTAGCTTCTTTTTTTCAAACACATGATGATTACTTGATGGTCTTGTTTTTTTTTTCTTCTTTTTTTCTTCATTATTTTTGTTTTTTTTTTAATTATTTATTACTGAAATATTTTACTCATAATTTTGAATGATTATTTTACTAATAATTTAGAGTTATTGTATCCAACCCACATGACTCACATTATCATCCTTAAAAAATAAATTTATTTATTTTATTATAATATTATGGTATTTTTGTCTAATTTTCATAAGAACAAAAACAACAACAATCGAATCTGAGAAAAAGAGGTCAGAACGAAGAAAAACAAAATAGGTCGCGACGAACGTAACAACCACGAGAACACAGGGGCACAACTTTCTGATCATGACCACACTGCTCCGACCTCTACTGCATAATTGTTGCAAAATCGTCAACCACTGCAGAAGTCGCTCCGACTGGAATCTGCATGGCTCACGCAGTACTCTTGCCATCACGTCATCACCACCAATCTCGTCGCCGACTCACAAAGTGTCTGGATGTTTTTATCAAAGTCGAAAAGTGTTGGAACATGGGTCTTTCACGTGGAGAGAGAGAGAGGGGGAGAGAGAGAGAGAGAGAGAGAGAGAGAGAGAGAGAGAGAGAGAGAGAGAGAGAGAGAGAGAGAGAGAGAGAGAGAGAGAGAGAGAGAGAATTTTAGGTTGTGACATTTTTATTAATATTTGTTAACCTTGATATTTAGATTCAATAAATTGTGTAAAATTTCGGAGTGGGTTAATGACCCATAGTTGATTCATACATCCTGCTCTCTTTTGCTCCCTCCCACGTTGCTTCTTTCCCTAAGTTTTTTTGGGTTATTTAACTTTCGTTAATTTAATTTAAATTTTTATTATTATTACTTTTAATTTAATTCTTTATTTAGGATTTTTAGTTAAGTCATTTCAATATTGATTTTAGCTTAATTACTAAATTAGAGAAAAACTTCAAAAAAATATCCTATTAATTAGGTTGCAAATCAATTTTTGAAATTCAATATTTAAGTTTTATTTAATTAGTTTCATTATTAATTTAACTGTTTAATTTTGTGAGCATGTGACTTAAATTTTTCCCATTTGAGTTTGATTTCGAGCCTTGCCTTGGTTATGCCTCTATTTGTTATCTTGTGTTCATTATCTTTAATTAAACACTTGTATCTTATACCTTCTCTTCGTACGATTTTATTCTATGTTTACTGTTTTCATGATTTGATCCTATGTTTTTGTATTAATATCTTCTCCCTAGATCCAAGGGAAGAGCTTGTGTTTGGCTTTATAGTCATACATATTACATTCCCCTTTTAAGTTGATCCCTGCTCCCCCTCAGGCCGTTCAACTTAGGACATACATTCATATATCCTTAGGCTAGTTCCTTCAGGATTTCAACTTTAGACAACTTACAATTAAATCTCATTCTCCCACAAGATAATTAGACACTAGTCATCTTTTTAATCGGGATATAATTCTTCTACCCCATAAAATAATCGAGAAAGATGTAGATTCATTTCCGCTTGAGAGAGGTATGTGGCATACTCGTTGTTTCTATATTCGAGTTGGATCCCTTCTCTCAATGTGAAGCAAAGACCGTCTTCCACATGTTTGTGGTGGTTTAAGTTGAGTACTCTCCTTAAGATGATGACTTGTCTTTTCTCCTAAAACCAATCAACCTTTTCTTTTTACACCTGTTTACCCTTTTAGGGGAACTACAAATACTCTGATTCCATTCCCGTCAGGATACGTAGGCACAAGATGCGACTTCTTGGCGAGCATACTTAGGAATAACACCTTAGGTCTCCTTTTTCCTTTTCACCCTTAGCAGACAAAATAACAAATAACACAATAAAACAAGAGGTTTTTATAGAGTCACTACTACAAAAAAGACTTTTGGCAGCGCATAAAAAGACAACGCTTTATGCAAAAGCGCTGCTAAAGAGTCATGAAAAAAAATGAAAAAAAATAGCATACCTTAGACAACGCTTTAAGAAAAGCGCTGCTAAAAGTAGGCCCTAAGAAAGCGCTTTTTTAAAGCGCTGCTATAGGTGTAACCTACGAGAGCGCTTTCTAAAAGTGCTGCTAAAGGCGGGGTCTAAGAAAGCGCTTTCTACAAAAGCGCTGCTATAGAGGGTACAAAAGAAAGCGCTTTTAAAAAGCGCTGCTATAGGTCCTGCCTAAGGCAGACCTTAGAGAGCGCTTTTCAAAAGCGTTGCTAAAGGCCATTGCCTTCGTCCTTCTTTCCCTCTCGCGAACGTTGCCCTATTCACCGTCGACGCATTCTGTCCATTGCCTCCGTCCGTCGCCGTCCTCCGTTCATCTCCGTCCTCCACCTCCACTGTCAGCGCATTTCCACCATTTTTACGGTATTTGAAGTTTTTCATTTTTCATTTTTCTCGATTATTCTCTTGGTTTTTCATTTTTCTGAACTAATAGATTGAAACTGATTGTTTATTGGTTAGTCGTTAGGGAGTTAGTGTTTATGGGTTATAACCAACTCCTGAACCTTAGATTCTTTTTTGTTTTGTTTCTGCATTGCATGTTTATGGGTTATTCGTTCTTTTTTCCTTCCCTCGGATAAATTAAAGATTGGTGGTGAAAAATGATTTGTGATTCAAGTTAATCAATAGCTTGTTATCTAATTCTCACCTTGACAGTATATATAGGACCACACGCTATATGGTGATAGACTGTGTTTGGGTTGATTCTTAATGCATCAGTCATTTTCCATGCGAACAAATCTATGTCGTTTCTCCCATCAATAACTGTAACTCTCATGCAATCATGGAGTATTTTATACCATCTCTTACGACTCTTTAGATGGTATCCTAGCACTGACATTAGAACTGACCTGTATGTATGAAGTTGGCCCCGGTGTGCTTATATTATTGTTCTTAACCGGATTCCGACCTACTTGTCTCTTCATTCGAATTCACAACCGATGATGACGCCCGTCTATCTGGATTCACAATCCGACAACATGGTGACTTCTATCTCCGCCTATTATCCAACTTTCACCTGAACCATTTCATATTTCATCATAAATTTCTTCCGATTTAATACCTCAACGAGTCAAATTAAAGATACACGGAAAAAAAAAAACTAAAGATATCTATTCATTTAACTCAAATTATAATAGTATAGAAATTCCTAATTATTATAGAAACAAAAGTTCGAACATGTGTATCTGATATATTCATCTTTAAAAAATAAATGCAGATTATTAAGCTTTATGTTAAAAAAAAAACTTAAATTAATCTAACAAAATTTGAGATAAAAAATAATATCTTTTTTTGCAAGTCTTCACTCTGGCTTTAGAAAAGACAAGTCTTCACTTTATCATGACACATATTACGAATAAAATAAGGTAGGATAAAATAGTTGGTGACGGAATTCTCATTCTACACTTGAAATATATACATTATAATAGAAGATAATTTAATATGAGTTAGTATGATATTTGTAGTTTTTGATAGCGACAATTTCACTGACACAGCTGGAAGAAAACAACAATATACTTTTGACATATACATAACTTAACGGCTTTGACTTTTGTTTGTTTGATTGATGACGGTAACGTCAAAATACATTTCCGTATGTAAATGTACTTCGTTGCTGTCATTGAGTTGGAACATATACGCGCTAAATCACTTTCTTTTTTTATGGACCTTTGACAATTCACACGATATGCTGCAAAAATCACTGTTCTTAAAATCACTTTGTTCTTAAAGCAGTTAGTAAAAATATATAAATATGTTGAATACCCATTAAAATATCATTTTCAACTAGAAAAAATGTTTTTATATTCTAAATCTTTCACATTTATAGACAACTTAAGCCACTTAAAAATTATATACCACAATGTTGTCACCACCTCTGGTGACAAATAGGTGTGAGACCAATTCTAAAGACTCATAACACAAATCATAGAAAACACCTTTAAGGCCAATTGAGTCACGACGCATAAATAAATTCTCTCTATAATGGATCTTGTCTTGAAATAATTGGCAAGAGAAAACTGACACTTTATAGGGCGACCGACTAATCTAAATTATATGCAAAATCTGATCCACTTTATTTACGGAGGTAACAACATCAAGATCGACATCAATGAGGTATTATAAGGCGATGCAACTGAGTATACCACATCACTTCCATGCCTCCAACTTCAGTGACCCATCTTCATGGAAAAGACAGTTCTTTAAATTTTCAGAAGAAGATTATCATAAATTCTTCTTTCCAAATAAAAGGGATCTCCTCCATTGGAGATCCCAAACACAATTTCACTCCTCCTAAAAGTAAACATCTTCCATTTTTCTCTCCTTTCGAGAGGAAATAAGATAAAGTCTATGGAATATAACTCTAAGAAAAATTTGACCCACCCACAGATCATAAAAAAAAAGTGAGAATGCCAACACCTACCATCCTCCACATGCTTTCCACAAATTAATTAGAGGAAACACTGTCTTTATAACCCAAAATAGAAACTCATTTAGGGGTGTTTGCAGTTTGGTTTTGAAATAAAATATCATCTGATTCAAAGGTAAATTTACTCGTGGTTTGGTTCAATTTTGAATGATTGGTTAAAATAATCTGATCCGATCCAATTTCATTCAATCTAATTTGAATCAGTTTTTTAGATATCCAAATTACAAATTATATCTTTTATTAATATTCCAAAAATACTAATAAATATTAAGTTTGATATAATATATAATATAGTATATTAAAAGGTAATATTACAAAATGATAATAATAAAAATAAATAAATTAAATGAAACCAATAAATAGTATTTGAAAAAATATTCATAATCTAATATTAAATTTATACAACATATACACTAATAAAAAATAAATAAGTATAAAAAATATATACATGCACTTCGTTTGATTTGGATCGGTTTTGAAAAATTAATCTAAAATTTGATCCGAACCAAACAGTTTTTTTAAAATGACATCCAAATACATCTAATAATTTTTTATTTTTTGCAGTTTTTATTTTTTTGGATCGGTTTGAATTTGAACACCCCTAATCTCATTTACACCACGTAGAAGAAGTACGAAAATTAGGGACCTACCCCCTTTGAAAAAGGAAAAAATATGATCTCCATATCTAGCATATATAATATCATGCCACAGGCCAAAACCATATGTGATCAACCTTAAAGATTTTTACCTTACATAACGGCCTCCTTTCCGCTTATGTTTACATGTATCTGACCATTTAATCTAAGAAATATTAGCTTCACATTTTTTCCACTTCTCCTCTCCACTTATGTTTACATGCATCTGACCATTTAACCTAAGAAATATTAGCTTCACATTTTTTCCACTTCATATAAAAATTCTTTGGATCTTAACATTTGACACTTGTTGTTAAATCCTCAGAAAACTCATTATCCAGAGTCAATGATTACACTAAAATAATATATGTAAAAATTTAAGTTGGATTTCTTCCTTTTGATCAACTCACTTGGTGAACCGTGCATAGACATCAAATATAATAACGTAGATTTGAATTCGTGACATTTTACTTATTTATTTTAAAAAATGAACTCCATTAAACTACTCGAAAAGAAATTCAAAATTCAAATTAGAATTAGATAATCTACTGTATAAGTTCAGCCAAATATTAGCCACCATTACATATATTTTAATATATAATTCATATTTATAGTATTATTATAAGGAACCTATTAGGATTTTCATTTTTTTCCGAAAAAAATCATAGAAGTTTGAATTGTAATGAGTTGTTTTACTAAGAAATCTTTTTTATTCAACTTATTTTCATATCATGGTTTGAAACCATCAAACTCAACATATCTAATTATACTCACTAATTATTTAACACTTTCTATATTTTCTATACAAGCATGGCCATATATATACCTATAAATTTTAGGGATTTCAATAAACCTTTTAGATAAATCTCATTCTATCATTTATTTATTTTAAAGGTAAAATATATTAATATTGATTAATTTAAACATAAGATGTTTATAGAATAGATAAAAAAACAACTCAAATAACATTTCTCCTAAGAAGTTCTCCACATCTCAAAGACAAAGACACCAAACAATTGCTTGTTCAATGATTCAAACCTAAAGAAAGATTGGTCTCAATTCTATCATTTGTTTATAGTGTTGCAAGTTGCAACTTTTAAAGTAAAGGCAATTAGGAATTAGGAATGATGTCAAGCCCAAAAATATACATATGATAACATAATTAAACACTAGTAGAACTGCATAGAATATTTGTGATTGTGTTGAACGGGTGTACTTAATTTCCTTTACTTAATTAGAGAATTTTAAATATTTTATTTAGAAATTTAAAATTTTGAAATCAATTCATTGCTCTACAGAATATAAATACGAAATTACTCTTTATATTTTTGTTAACTTTGCAAATTAATTTTTATATATTTTAAGAATCAATTGGTGAGAAACCAACAAAACAATTCTTCAAAAATATTTCTCTTTTGGCCAAATGTTATGTTATAAAAGGGTGGTTTTTGTTGATTTGGAAATACATAACAATTACGAATATTACTTTCTCTTTTATCATTATCTTGTTCTAAAATTTTTCATACAGTCAAAATATTATTTTAATGAAGAGAGAGCAAACACTAGTAAAACTTATTTTGTGCAACCAGTGTTTTATTCTTCAGATATGTAATTGTAAAACAAGAGAGAATTATTATTTCGACTCTAATAAATTATAAATGTTGCAAGATAAATTTGGAACAAAATTTTGGTATAAAAAAGTTGTAAGCTAATTCCGTATTAAAAGTTTTATGATAGTGAAAATATCAAGAAGATATTCTCATGAATATAGGTCTTATAATTTTTGATCGAACCATGATAAAATTATGTGTTTTCTTCTCTAATGTCTCAACTCTTTATTTTAGTTTACTTAATTATTTGTCATTCTCTTCTTCTCTAAAAACTGATTTAATTTTTCAAGTTTTTAAAAACTGTTTATATCACAATTCACCCTATTTTGTTTGAAGTCAATTATGTAACATGTTTCTCTCTTACCCATTTATACACCAGAACATCAATTAATCGATGTGTCGATCTTCCCTCATGAGGATCAGTCAATAAATTCACATGCCCTCTTTCTTCACATATACTCAAAACTTATAAAATACATCAAAAAGAACATCCTTAACAAAGTCATGTGGTATTTGAAGTTTGAAAGCTCCCTACGATGAACTGTGTGTTCCCTAAGGTATTCAAACATGCCTTACGAAAAATAGTGCAAACCTCGTCAATAGAAAATAAGGGGACTGTAAAGTTGTATCTCAATGTCAAACTTCAAATACCACATGAGTGATGTTGCTTGCAAACACCCAAAAACTACTTTTTGTCTCGAGATCATGTTAAACTTTACTTATATATCCTGCACCCTTTTAGTAAAAAGGACACTCGCCAAAATATGTTGGGCTTTAGGAGGACAATGTTCTTACTAGTAAAATTGTTAAGGTCAAAATCTATAGTTGTACCACTAAGACCATCCAAAGCACTGTTAAAATTAGATTCCATACCATATATTGTGTTGTCTCTCAATAAATATTCTTGTAACACCCATGATTAGGCTTTGGAAGCCACGAAAAATACGACACAACCTCTACTTTCGAGTATAAATTTAATCCTTAAACTCTAATAGGCAAAGAAAACATTCTTCATTAAAGGTCCCAAAAAAAATGACCTTTATCAACCATGATGTCTTCATATGCACTTTGAAACTCTTTATCAAACTAAATAGTTGCTTCCTCTATTTGAACCAATTGACACGTTCTTAGGCCAAAATAAGTTTGACAATACTCGTGCAAGATTGAAGTAGAAAATATTCACTTTGTGGATCCCTTAACTGTAGGAGAATATGCATTAACTCAATAATTATGTCAGCTCTCTTCATAGACAAGCCATTGATAAAACCTCCATATCAACTAATAGCCCTTCCAAGAAATTTTATCTTTAACGCCGACCTTCCAATTTCAGAACATAACAACCCAATTTTCCAAAAAAAATTACTTCCATCACACAAAGGCAAATTTTTTTCAGTCTTATGAATATTCAATTAAAGATCCAATGTTGGATCATCCTCCCGACTGATGTCAAAGGCTTTAGCCACCTCCTATGAATCACTTACAATAGTCTCATCATCAAGATACCAGATATGATGAAGAAGCTTGCAGTTGTCTCTGACCTTATGACCAAGAAAGTATAACACAAGAGAAAAAATGAGTGACTCTAATAGATCATATTTTTAGACTCCAGTGACTGACATAATATGTCCATCTCCAAATTACATCCTCGTTGTCTGACCATTAAGAAACTCAACCCACAAAGAAATATATGGAAATTTCACCCTTACCTCGCGGAATATGGCTGATCAGCCAACTATGTTGAAAACATTCTAAAAATTTATAATGAACATAACCAAAGAACCATCTCCACGCCGCTTGTTCGACACTCTGTTGACACAATACAAAATGATTTCATCACCACCATATACTTCGAACCTAAATTGGAAGTCATTGAAAATTTTGTCTTATTTTTACCAACTTCATTCAAACAACCTTGGATACAAGACATCTCCAAATGAAACCTACAACAATAGAATGTATTCCACCATCAAATTTTAATAACGACATCAAAGTTGCAAAACGCATAAATCTGTCAAATTTATCAAACATCTTCCTCTTAACCTAAATCATTCATGTAAATATTTTTAAAATAAATAACTAATTTAACAAAAAAAGAAGAAGATAAATGGTCGGTTTGAAACATTAAATTAACTTAAAAGAACTCCTTATTTTATGTGATGGTGATTAAAATAATTGTGTCCAAATTCTAAGAACAAATATGTTACATTGTCAAAAATTGAGGGCAAACTAAGTTGGTAGCTCGGTATGTTATATGGGTTAGTCATACATTTTAAAATGTTAATAATTTGAATGCTTTTAATACCTTAAGTAGACCTTGTTTGTTTTCTTATTTTAATCAAAACCACAATGTATTCAACTACTATATTTTATATTAAATCATTAGCTTTTGACAAAAAAAAAAAAAAAAACTTCTCTAATACAATTTGTTTCTAGTTTCATAACCAAATTGAAAACTAAGTATGCAAATTTATGCTTGGTTTACACTTTGAATGCAACAAGAACTAAAATGATATAAGAGAATATAAGTGGCATGATACAACCAAGATAACATGCATGGTGAGAATTATTGATTAATCCTAAAAGCTTATCTCTCTATCCTTATTTAGTTGGTAGTTAATGTTAATGTAGCAAAGGTTGATGAACTTGTTACACAAAGAGACAATGAGCGTTTCCCACGGTTGCTATGTCGGTTTTTAAACTAGTTATAAGAATATTTTCTGATTCATCCCACGATGTACCAAACCTAATTGTGACTTCAATTTTTTTATTACCTTACACAATTCCTTTGTTTTATTATTATATTCTTGGAGACTCCCACGTTCGTTGTTTATTATCATAAACGCGCATGCTAAGCTCACACCTTAATTCTTCTAACTCCTAACTACATCACTAATTAACTAACATATTTATAACTAATCTTATGAAATAGCAAAGTCGAAGGTCTTAGAATCGAATTCAATCATTATAATGTGGTAATAATGTTAAGTTTTTTAAAGATAACTATCTCTGTGTATTGCGATCATCTCTGTTTTAAAGGATTAGATTTTACAATTGGACGTAATAAATATCTGGTTCATACTAAAAAAAGTTTATTAGCAAAATAGTAATTTCCTTATAAGTCGATTTTATAAAAGGTTGAAAAATAGTTTGGGTCTACTGAACTCACTTGTTTAACATGTTATTTTTTTCCCGCAATGTGACAAGCTTTCGAACATTTAAAATTGTCTTTGAGAGCGTATAAGGTGGATTATCGTAGATAATTCATTTTTTTTACAGCTAAATCATATCTAAATATAATCTCATAAAGTCTTCGTTAGTGTTAAAATGTGGTTATACAGAACTTTTAAAAAAATCTTCAAAAATTAATACAACTCTACAAATGTCTACTCCTTACTTTGACCCCCTCCCTGCCCGTCTCGTTTTGTTTTTAGACAAACTTTGATAGAACAACAAGACATTCATGTTTTTAGACTTTATAATTTTTGTAAGGGTGACAAAACGCATCAAACCGTATGTTTAACCCGCCTTGCCCACTCTCTAATTTGATCGCTCAACTCCGCCATTGTTTAATCCCAAATTATATTTAATATTTATTATCCGATTTTAGAGTAGAACCCAATATAAAAACCTAATAAACTTTACTTAAGTCATCTCTCAATGATTACACTTAGGAACCTCGCTCCTCCCCCCTTGTTTCAACTTTAAGCACAATTTTAAACAAGTCCAATTACAATGTTTAAATTAAAACCATATTAAAGATATATTATTATTGTAAATTATCACAAACTTTGGTCCCATATGAGTTGTCGTTTGCTTTGTATATGGCCCCTTAAGTGGACTTCCCTAAGTTTAGTTACATAGAACAAGGACAAACCCTATACAATAATTACAACTTTAATATTTTCTATTAACAAACTAAGTCAATGCTTATACTAAAAAATTCATTAGGATTTAGTATAAATATCTCCACAACTTTTGATTACCTCAAAGCAAACATTTTTAACTAGCTTTCCAAAAAAAAATATAACCCTTAGGCAATTTTTTTTTGTTCTTAATATTATGGAACTCATAGGATCTTTCCCTGATGGAGAATGGGATTTCTTTAGCAAAATGTTTGCTAGTGAGGATCATGAACACTACTCTCAACAATTTCTTGATCAAAACTCTCTTCTTCTTGATGATGGATTGAACAATGAATCACAATCCACATTTTGCTCCGCGGAAATCGGTGAAAAAGAGTGTATGTTTTATTCTTTTGATCATGCTAATATCTCAAACTCACATTATATTTCTCAATCTCAAGAGAATAGTTATAGTAGCAATTGTAGTGCTAATGATGATACTAATTACTATTTTAGTTATCCTAATCAAGTTCTAGCAAATAATATGAATAGTTCCATTTCCATGGATGAGAAATTTTTTGCTTCTTTCGTCACACCCTTTAATGAGATTGTAATGGAAGAGAATGCGAAATTGAATGAAGATGCTATTGAAAGTGGTAATCATATTTTGGAGAAAAATGATTACATTAATACTCAAATAATCGAAGAACATGTTGGTTTTCCAAACAAGCACTATCTCAAAAGAAAACTTGATGTCATGGAAGTTGAAGTTTCTCGCGAAGAAAAAGTTAACAAATCAGAGAATCCAAAGAAAAAATCTCGTGTCTCAAAAGATGTAAGTTTAAATTTGTATTTAATTTCCTCGTTGTCCATTAGAGATATCAGAAATAATAACCTTTCTTATTTTTTTTCTAATTTTCGTCGTTTTTTCAATCATTAGGGCATGAAAAATGCAAGGTCTAAGAAGAAACTTATTGGTAGCAATGAAGAGGAGAATGAAGAGATTAATAATAGCTCTAGTAGTAACATTTCTGAGGATGAAAATGGTTCTCAAGAAAATAGTGGAGGAACTGCTCTCAACTCAAATGGGAAAACAAGAGCTAGTAGAGGATCAGCAACAGATCCACAAAGTCTCTATGCAAGGGTATTAATTAATCAATTATTTAGCTTTTTATTCATTTTTCTACTTATTTTCATTATATATATTTTTTCATATCAAAACAAAAATTCTGCATATTTATGATACTTATATTTATTCATTTGATTTTGCAGAAAAGAAGAGAGAGAATAAATGAGAGACTAAGAATTCTACAGAATCTTGTACCAAATGGAACAAAGGTAATATTATTTATTTGGTGTAATTCTTGTTTAAATATTGGAATAATATATCATTCAAGAGAATTAATTTTCATGAATGGTTTATACAGGTTGATATAAGTACAATGCTTGAAGAAGCAGTTAATTATGTGAAATTTTTGCAAGTTCAAATCAAGGTATTGATGCATAAATTTTTAATATTTGTTTTTATTTTTAATGAGTAATAAATAATTAACTATTATTATTGTTTTTTCTTAAATGTAGCTTTTGAGTTCTGATGATATGTGGATGTATGCACCACTGGCTTATAATGGACTTGACATTGGACTCAATCTCAATCTCAACGGTTCTTCACTACTATGAGTTTCAAATATTGTTTTAATGTAATAATAATTAAACAGGAAACAAACATTTATATAAATGAAATTGAGGATTTATATATATTTGTATTCTAACTAAGTATTATTGTTGTTGTTGGAGGATGTGAATAAAATAGCAATATCATGCTCAAAGAGAGTAGTGCAATCACTTTTTTCTTTTTTGTTATTAATCACGTGGAGGAGTCTTTTTCTGACTATTGTGAATGGAAGGCATTAAATGATTAAGCAGACATTTATGTTGCTCTAACTTTGGGACTGTCTTATGGTGTGTGAATGAACAATGTAGTAATGAGCTCAAACCTAAAATAATAAGTGATGAATGAATGTGTCTTGTGCTCCTTACATATAAAAAAAGAAATTGTGAATATCTTCTTAGAAAGTATTTATTAATTATAGTTAGGGGAGAAGTTGAAAAGAGTGAAAGCTAATAAATGGATTGTTTTTAATGATAAAATTAGTCTTGTTTATTAGAATGTCTTTATTAATTATAGTTAGTGGAGTAGTTGAAAAGAGTGAAAACTAATAAATAGAGATATAATAGTGAGAAAAAAATAAATGTTGTATTGGTATTGTAAAGAGACGATTATTTTAAAACAGAGAAAAAACGCAAATGAGACGTTTTTTATGAGACAGGAGAAGTAACCACCTATAAGCATAGTAGTACTTGTTTGCAGGGCCGCAAGTGCACGACAATGCAAAATAGTAATTACAAATATTGATGCACAAGGAGATGATTTTGAGTATCGGTTTTTATCCTAACAGGGTATAGCTAAATCGATTTAGACTCACCCTATTGATTATCTAAATTTGAACATTAGAATATCTTTAAAATTTTATAGAAAAGTAGATAAATATGTACAACACCCACTTTTGTGGCATGCATATCTAGACGTGTTTATGACACGGCTAAGCAAATTTCTCAATCGAGTGTGAGTCACCTTGTCACGGCAGGTGCATCACTACACAATCATTTAGAAATCTATGATCCGGTATCGACTCATATTCTTTCAAACTACGATTCTATATGGACTTCATTTGCTTTCACAAATGACACAAATATTTTTAAGTACTCAGATTCTAAAATATAAATATCTATATTTCTCATATATCGTTTTCGGATAAATCAACTGGGGGTCATTGTGAGATAAACTCTCACGGTTCATTGTCCTTATAAAACTACTCACCCATGGTAAGGTAAACAACGATTAAACAAGTAAAAGACAAAACATGCAAAGTAAACAAAATAAAGTGATTGCAAATAAATAACCTAAATAAGAGAAAGCTTGATTAAAATAAAGAAATTCAAAGAAATACAACAATGTTGCAGAAATACAGAGGAAAGTAAAAGAACCAAAACTGAAACTTACAAAGTATGTGAAGTCACAAGTGATCCCCATTTGCATCAAACTCAAGTGCACTACTTATACAAAAAAACTATCAATTAATCACTCATAATTTTGTGCACAATTAATAAAACCCATTAACATTAAGTCTTAGGAAGTTTATATGTAAAAAAGTTGCAAAAACATCTTAAAAACTATTGATTTTGTAATCGTCGGTTGGTGCAACACAGGTGTATCACCAAACTGTGCCAAGTAACACAACTCATGTTAGACGAAACATCTAGCCTGCGTTTCCCTCAGTTTTCTTGTATGGCACGACAACTTTTAGCCAACACGGTCCATGTCAACTGACACGGTCCAACTGTGTTAGCCTCATGTATTTTGTATGGGGAGACTTCCTTTTTGCGCGATCCTTGATCTTTTTCACTCTAGTTGGATCCATTACTCTCTTATTTCCTGAAAACATCAAAAGAACAAAAAAAATGCATGAAATTAAACTAAAACAATGAAAACACACAAGGAAATAGAGAGAAAACAAGTTGGAAACATGATGTAATAATCACTTATCAAACACCCATAAACTTAAATCGTTGTTTATCCTCAAGCAACAAGCTTGCTAAGAAAAAATGGATCAAGCGGTTCATTTATTCAAAAGCTTAAGAGAATGAAATCACCAATACTCATACATGGCTCATTATTTCGAGCGACTAAGGTTTAGGTTCCCATGTACTCATTAACATCAAAGGAATTACAAGAATACAAGACTGTGAAACAAATATAGAAAAAAGTTTCCTATTTCAACTACCTTTCTAACTATGCTTTGGACTTAAGTCTCTTTTTCGATTTTAATTCTCTTTTTCGATTTTAATTCTCTTTTTCGATTTTAATTCTCTTTTGTCTGGACAATTAAATTAATGCAATTTAAATAAGGATAGTCATCACAAACACAAGATCGATCGAGAAATTTGTTTTTTGTTTTCACACCTGATAAGCAACTACTTGCCATCTTTATTTACATATGAAATTACACACTTTTGTGTGTTTATTTAATACCCATTTTGGATTGATGTTGGGATTCAACAATTGTTGGGCTGAATAACTGTGTGAGGATTACCCAACTTAGTAGGTGCAATTTCCTTTTACCGCCA
The DNA here is from genome assembly GCA_963859935.3 of Lathyrus sativus. NCBI lineage: Eukaryota > Viridiplantae > Streptophyta > Magnoliopsida > Fabales > Fabaceae > Lathyrus > Lathyrus sativus. The sequence goes on from OZ012740.1 coordinate 1,124,125, forward strand.
TTTTTCATCTCTTTGATGTTTATATTTTTTTTCTCTCAACCGATCATATATGCAGTTTGAATCAAATTTATACCAGACTATCAAAATTAACTACTTGGGAAGTACTTCTCAGATTCTGAAAACTATGGTATAAAATACACGTTAGACTCGTATCCTACTCGAGAATTAGGGTGTTTGGGTAATACTGATTTATAAAATTTCCACGAATTCTTAAACTCAGCCTATTATTCCTTCAAACATATATACTTTCTCGGATATTTCTCAAAGTCAAAAGCTTTTCAGAAAGAAAAAAAGTTAACAACTTGAAAAATGTAAGAGTGAAACATGCAACATATAAACAAACTATCTGAAACAACACATAACACACAAGAAAAAATTATAAAGCAAAATTAAAAATAGAAAAAAGGAATACCCCCCCCCCCCCCCCCCAAAAAAAAAAAACTTATATTAGACATTAGCCTCAATGTTCTAATAAAAGTATAGAGAGGTAAAGAGAAACTCATAAAACACCTCACGGAGGAGGCGTGAAGCGCAACATAAGGTGTTGCAGTGACCTTTGACTTTCATCAATGATGACACCTTACTTTGGTTGCTCAGCCTCTTGTCTTTGCTGCTCCGTCTTCAGATATTCAATCTTCGAATACATATAACCCTACTGGTATTGATAATGACTTGTGTTTCCGGTTTAATGATAGGTAAAGGGTTTGTGAACCAGTATCATCATTAATAGTTGCACCTACAAAATTATTCTCGTGGTCTGTTAAACCCTTTTCATCTGATTATTCATTAATGGGGGCATCCTAGTTAAAAGTATACAACTTGATTCTTTCCACGTCTGCTCTACTTTTATTTTTGCTTGGTATGTAAAACATATGCTTCCCATGCACTATAAATCCATGAGACTCCCCGCCGTGATAAATCATCCCCATATTCACGTGGAATTCCATATCACAACATGATCTACCTATGAGAGAGAGAGAGAGCTTAATGTCGTAATTAAAATGGATACTAACTTGCTGAGCAATTGGGGTAATCAATCCCCCAATCGCTATATCCCTTGTGGGAGAATTAGCAACATGACTTAAAAGCTAACAAGAATGACAATAATATTCATCGAGTAGTCATTTACCATGGCATAGAGGAGGTACAACTCTATAAGGGTAGTACGCCCCATACTGTCACCTCTGGAAAACATAGTGTGCGCCAATACTTTTTGTATGTACCTAACAACGGGCTTCTAAATGCAAGATGCATTGACACTCTTTGCAATATAAGGGGCCTCTCTAGTAATTTGAGCCCAGAATTTGTTTGGCTCAAACTTGTTAGGTAGATGTAAAATGTCCCCTAGGGCCTCTACAGAAAGTTGGTAGTCGGATCTATGCATCTTAAAACTCCGGGTGCCTGTTGTTTTTAATTGAAGCCCGCCGATCAAAGATTCGTCTGATACCTTAAACAAATTAATCTCCAAAGAACACAAGAAGTCCATAATTAGGCAGGCATAAATAGGAAAATCACAATGCATAAGATAATTCAACCCCAAATTATTCAACAATATATCTACCTCAGACTTAAGACCTAGAGCTCCAAAAGTCTCATCATTGGCGTATCGGGTCGGGATGATACGCCTCCGAGAAAGATATTCCTAACTTTTGATGTGCTTTTCCTATGTGAAAACAAAGCCATGAGGATTTTCATTAGAGGATCCACCCTTCTTCTCTTTACTCTTGTTGTCTCGGGTTGCCTTCTTTTGTCACATTTCTTGGGTTCCATTGTTAAAGTTGAAGAAACCTAAGAGATTTTTCAAAGTGTGTGGTTGGGGTTTTTGGTTAAGGTATGTTGTTAGGGTTGGATTTGGTGAATATTTTGTGAGTGGGGTTTGTGTTTTTGTGGGAATAAGGGATTAAAGTTTGAGGCTTTACAATATTTAGCTATGGAGGTTTTAGGGATTTTGAGAGAGAGAATGAGAATGTTGAAGATGATGAGAGGTTATGATTATGTTTAATGAGTGGGGAATTGTTAAAATTATGATTAATTGAGGCGTTTTGGGTGGTGAGATGGTTTTTTATTGGTCAAAATTTTGGCTTGTAGAGTCTTCATAGGAGAGAAATGAAATTTTGGAAAAATCCTAGGGCTGACACAGCCAACCTGTGTCAGTCCCAGTTTTTACTATAGAGCATATGTTTTTGAGGAAAGGGGTGTCTTAGGCTAATATAAGCCATGTCAGCAGATAGCCCGTGTTGGTCTCGGTTTTTACTATAGATACCCATTTTTCTTGAAGTTTCTCCCCTTTTATGTTCTTTTGGGCGCAACCTTTGATTTTTCTCTCAATTTCTTTCCTTTTATACTTCTTTTCAATGAGCTTCTACCCCAAACTTTATTTGATCCTACAAAATTTAGACAAAATATAACAAAAGTTAAATAACAAAAATGTGGACTGCCTCCTACTGAGAGATTTCTTTAACGTCGTTTGAGCTCGACGGTTCCTGAGTGTGACACTCAGGGTGGTTATTTCTTAGGGCTTTATGCCCACTTCTCCAACCATTTTTTATACTTTATGATCCCTTTATTCTTCCTTTTATGGGGTGGTAGGTACTTTTCAATAACTTTTCCATTCTCATCATCCTTTTCAACCCTTTTGTCTTTTTCAACATTTTTGTCCTTCTCACCCAGGTTATCTTTCTCACTCGAAGTGGGTAGTATTTATTCATCATAAGCATTTACTACCTCAATCAAATGACATGAGACCTCTGTGTATGGGTCTTTCAACAAAGTGATCATTATAAATTGTATCTTATCATTTCCTACTTCCATGTTCAATTTACCCTTTTTCACATTAATGATTGTGCCAACAATGCACAAAAAAGGCCTACATAATGATATGCACCTGTGGGTCATCCTTAATATCCATAATGATGAAATAAATGGGTATATAGAGATTCCTCACCTTAACATACACATCTTCTAATACCCCTGATTGAGTACTTACCGATCTATCTTCCAGCTACATAGAAACATTAGTAGGCATGATATCTCATGTTAGACGATAGGCTTCGATCTACAGAGGGGTGAATATATCACAAATAAAAAACAGAACTTTTGGCAAAAATTGTTTTTAAAAGTTTCATGGCACAACAGAAATAACCCAAATCGAATCGTCTAACCGAACCTACTATCGAAAAGCTCAAATATGTGTAACATAAACCAATTAGGATGATAATAAGCATAAATTATTCAGCAACGATTAATTCACAAATCAATTAAATGCAAATCTATTCGTAAATCTTATTTCCAATGAACATAAATCAATTAAAATGCTCAAAGGCAATTTATCAAACACTTTGTGTGCAATCGATAACGATAGGAAATTCATTTTGTTTTGTTTATGTTAAAATTCAATCATAATCAAAGTGATTATGATTATATCAGCAACAACACTTTAAAAGATAATTGAAAAACAATTTTCGATTGAAATTATCAAACAACTATGATATATGTGTGTGCGTGTATGTGTGTGTGTTTTTATGTGTGTGTGTGTGTGTGTGTGTGTGTGTGTGTGTGTGTGTGTGTGTGTGTGTGTGTGTGTGTGTGTGTGTGTAGAAATAGGCAAAAAGGATGCAAGAAAAAATAAGATGCAAAACAAATTTTGAGTTTTTGAAAGCTACATGTTGGCCTATGAAAGAAATAGGTCGGTTTTCCAAGGTAATTAGGTCGACCTAAGTGAGGGGACCTCTGGGCAGAGCCTACAAGCTTTAATATTTATGTGTGAAAGTCAACCTTTTCAGCTATGTGTTGACCTATAGTGAAGTAAAAACTTCTATAGGCCAGCCTGAAGTCATGTGTGTCGGCCTATGCAACAATGTTCACACATAAAAATTTGTTTTTGATGTATGTAACATGTCTAGGACTTTTCCAATCATTTTCAAAACCATTTGTATGCATCAATGCACATCTAACATTTGGTTGATACCGCCGATATACAAAAACGCTAAAGCAGTCTCCTAGTTTTGACATCATTCAAAACATGACTAGATGGAAGAATCCACTCACATACTCTCCCTTTTTTATGATGCAAAAACTTGAAGCATATAGACATTGTGTTTTTCTTTGGTACACTGATTAACTCCCTCTGAATTTGTACATTATCCTTTTCATAATCTTCTCCCACTTTGACAACATCAAAAAGAGACAAGTAATCTATTAGAAGCATCACATAAATGCATAGTTCACATATATATTATACTACACAGAGGCAATTACAAAGAATATGTGGTGCACTCACATACATCACATATGTAAATAACACAAGCTTAATAAAACACATCAACATGCATAAGAGTTATTTAAGTTACACACATAGTACAACCATTAAACATCTTTGATTATTGTTTATACTCACCAAAAGCAAGTAGCAAATCATAACATAATGAAAATGCAACACACTAAACTCAAAAGAAACAAGCAAGACTCAAAAGACGCAACACAAAAGACACAACACTCCAAACTTAAAACAACAACAAATCTTTATCACACTTCAATGCCTTGCACGTCCTCTTAGCATTAGCCTTGGTCTTCCATCTATGGTAGAGGCTTCGCATATCTTTTGGTAAAAGCAATCATAATGATCAGAATTATCTTCTTGAGCCTTAATCATGTAATTTATCCTTTCCATAGCAGCAACATGATTTTCGTTCACAATGTTCCGTATGAACATGAGACTCTCAGTTGTATACGCAACACAAGACAGAAAATTAGCATCTTGAATGGCCATATGCTCCTACATTAAATGAAACTGCTCACTTTGTGTAGCATACTTTTCATGTTGTTGCATATGCATATTTTGAAGCATGGTCACTATAGAGAAGGTATCACCGAAACCAACATGGGAGTCACCACTGTGACCAACTCCATGATGTGCATCGTGCATGGTAGTATCACCCTCTAGAGCATCATGAGGAACCTCAACAAGTTGTTCATCATCCATGTGATCTTGTTCAACCTCTTCATCAATTATAGTTGGATCATCATAGTGATAGACCTTCCTTCTGTTCTTACCCAGGCGAAGATAATAAGCACAACAGTTGATATCCCAAAAATAATTCATATTTGTCAAGGTACATTGAGAGAATTCTTGATACGAACTAGGAGATTTTTAGAGAAGATTTGGCATACCAATGTTGAAATAATTTAGAATTTTGGCAATCATAAAGGGATAGCACAAGGATGTACCTTTGTTGCACGACCTGACAGAGAGCATATGATTCACAAAGTAATGTGGCCAAACTATCTTGACTTTGTGTAGCAAAATCTAAACGAGATGAATTTCAAGAGAATCAACTCTTGAAAAGCCTCCATTCTTAGGGCGTAGGATGTGAGACACAATCCACAACAAGATCCTAGGTAGCATCTTCAATTGCCCCGTGGAAATGGGATAATAGCAGTCTGCAAGAGGAGGAAATTTGAGTAACTCATTCAAGTGAAAGCCCCAATCAAAGTCCTTGTGCGCGTCAGAGTCGGTTACCAACTCATTACTTTTTTAATCAAAATCAGGATCACTAATAGGGATACCATACAATGTATCTCACAAATTATTTGTGAAATGAAATTTTATCGCCAATAGAAAATTTGAAGCTATAACCATACTTTTCATGTAGTCTAGAGTAAAACACAAGGATAAGATCATTGTTGTAGTCTTGAGCCAACTGTAAGAAGTAATCAATCTCTTGATGCTTAACTCGCTGCACCACCTCGGGTAAACACATGCTTTCAATGATATCCTTCTCCCACGTGTATTACTCAACTCGATGATACAACAGAGTTGCCACTGAATTTTATTTACTCCAAAAGGAAACGTAAAATATCGATAAAACCATTGGGAAAGAGAAAGGGTAAGAGAGTCAATTATGCAGAGAAAAGGTATTAGCATCCCTCACATCCGTCGTACTCGACGGGAACTACTTTGCTTGTTCTTTACTTGGATAGATGTTATTATCTAAAGGTTACTTACGGAAGGTAAAAAAGGTTTATAATTAGAGTGTTCACGGAGGATTGGGGCCCTCATGCATACATATCCTCGTAGTGCAATGAGGAAATCAAAACATCGTGGTTCAAAAAACTAGGGGAAAATGAAGGAAGATTGCTCGCAGAGGATTGTGACCCTCGTGCTTACGTATCCTTATAGTGCAATGAGGAAATCATAGCTCTGTAGTTCATAGAACTAAGGGAAAATGAAGGAACGTTGCTCGCCAAGATCTCACAATCTTGTGCCTACGGATCCTCATAGTGCAAGGAGGGAAATGAGAGGTATGTAGTTCATGGAACTAAGGATAAGAAAGCAAGTGATGTCATAACCAAGAGAAGGAATAAGAGTAATATAAATGGTATTTAAACCTAAGGAGTAATAATAGTGGTGTTTAAACCAATAAAGGAAAGTAAGTGGTGTTTAAACCAAGAACGTAATAAAAGTGATAGGAGCAGTGTTTAAACCTAACAAGAGGTAAAAATGGCGATTAAACCAAAAGGAAACAAGAGTAGTGGTGTTTAAACCAATGAGGGAGGGAAGTGATAAAGAGCTTGGTTTTTAAACCAAAAGAGTGGTGTTTAAACCAAATAGGAAAAGAAAGTCGTATTTAAACCAAACATGAGAGGAAAGTGGTGTTTAAAACAAAGAAGCGGTGTTTAAACTGGGAAGTTGGCGTTTAAACTGAGAAAGGAAAGTGGTGTTTAAACCAAAGGAGTAATCAAGTGGTGTTTAAACCAAGGAAGCAAAAAGTGGTGTTTAAACCAAAAAAGAAAATATAAGTGGTGTTTAAACCAAATAGGGTGGTTGTTAAGTGCAAATTTTGACTTAAATTTTACCATCTTTCTTTGCATTTTTCAACTAAATTCTCATGTTTTAATAGATTTATTTCTTGTTCTTGTGTGATTCTTCAATTATATTGCAAATACCTTTGAATTCTTTGATGTGTGTGTTATTGTGCATGATATAAGCATAAAACATTAATGATTAAGACACAAATGATTGGACAAGAAATCCAAAGAAGAGAAGAGGAATCAGCATGTTCGTTGTGCAAACACCAGCTAGTTGAAAGTGAATGCTCGATGTGCAAGGTCCTGGCGAAGCCCTAGCAAACCAGCCCAGATTAGAGGCAGTAGGAAAAAGACCCAAAGTTCGCTGGATGAATCTGCAGCGAAGAGGTTCACTGTGCAAAGAAGTGTTCGCACGACGAACGCATATATTTTCCAAGGGCAATTTAATTGTTCCTGAGGCACTTGAAGTGCTCAAAAGCGGTCTTTACTGGACAAATAAGGTGTTCTCTAGGCGAACAAGACAATTTTTTTTTACTATATATGTACTTTTCTTGCTTTTCAGAAATAACTTTTTCATAACTTTTATAACATAAATTAGAACTTTATCTCTCTTCACATTTCAAACATATTCTAGAGAGAGAAACACAAACTATAAGAGGGAGAAGGTAAGAGCTTAAATCTTTTGTTAGGTGTGGATGTAATCTTTTGATACCTTATGTATTTCATCTAATATGTTTGTGAACTATTTTTGATTCAATATTGATATTGTCTTTGATTTCTTATTTGTGGGTCTTAACAAAACCCTTTTTCAAATCTTAGGTCTTAGATATTCATTTATCAATGAGCAAAATTTTGAAATAGTCTTGTAAGTTGATATTCACTCGTATCTTTTATTGTATTATGTTGATTAGTAGCATGAATACTGTAATTTGAGGAAGTGTGATAATAGAGATGAAGAACTATGTTCACATACATTTGGCAAATTAGTTGAATGCATGTAAAAAGGGTTAACTGTGTGTATGTATTCTGATCACGGCTTTTTATATGAATCAATCATGAAGCTATAATGGATCTCATCTTTGTTTACTTGTTTATCTTTGATTTGAACCATTATAGAAATATACTCTTCAGATCTGGATCTAGGATGATTATCTGTTAGGTTCTAGATTCTAGATATAAATTTAGTCTTAATATTTGCTTGAGTATCAATTCTTAATGTTATGTGTTGTTGAGTTGCATGAGACATCACCAATGAGACAATACAATTGTTCTCTTGATGTTGCGTTAGATATAACTTCTCTTTTGGGTGATATGTGAGGATATCAGACGAATGATTAATTTGTGTTTAACTAATTAGAAGAATGCATGTGTTATTGATGAGATCCAATCCCAACAAGGCTCAGTTTATATTTCAGTATTTACTTTATATTTTTTGTCTTTATAATTTCTGCCTTTATTTATGGTACTGTTGATCTTTCAATAAATTTTCACAACAAACTTATAAACGTAGAGACCGTTGAACGACGTTTTTTCCCTTGCACTGATCCCTGTGGAGATTATATAAATCCAGAAGGGAATCCTTCCAAAACTAAACTTTTTCTTTTTGTCATTTTATTGCAGTTCGAATCGTGGTGTTTAAACCAAGAGAGATAAAAGTGGTGTTTAAACTAAAAGAGTGGTGTTTAAACCAAGACACTGGTAACAATGGTGTTTAAATCAAATAGGAATCAAAGTGGCGTTTAAATCAAGAAAGGAAAGAAATGGTGTTTAAACCAAAGAAAGGATAAAAGTGGTGTTTAGAAGTGATAAAAGTGATAAAAGTTATAGGAGCGGTCTTTAAACCAAACAAGAGGTAAAAAAAGTGTTTAAATCGGACAGAAGATAAAAGTGGTATTTAAACCAAAGAGAGACAAAAGTAATTGTGTTTAAACCGGACAATAACAATTTATAGATGTTATTCATAAATCATACCCCTTTACACTAACAAATTTTCTTTATAGATGTTATTGAAACTCATTCACAATAATACCTTTTCACTTTATTTTAATAAAACCTTTTCACTTTATTTAAAGAGATTAATTAGACTACACTGTCAGCATAAAACTACTTTAACTGACATTCGATAAAACTGAATTATTTTAACACATAATTATGGAATTAAAAATAAATAAAATAAAATTATAATTAAATCATTTAAAATAACTACTTATTCTATGTTTCTCTCTTTTCATGTGTCAAAATAATTTATTTTAATTGAATGTCAGTATAAAATAATTTTACACTCACAATATATTCCAATTAATTTCTTATTTAAATAACACTGCGTCACATATTATTTGAATAACACTCATTCATGTTATTTAAATAAAACTACTTTATATTATTTAAACAATACAATCTCATATTATTTGAATAACAACTCTTCATATTATTATTTAAGTAATAATATTTTATAATAACTATTCATATAAGTCATATTATATATTAAATTATCAAATACTTTACATATATGATTTAAACAGTTAACAACATTAGCATATAAAATTAAGGTTGTGAAACCGGAGGTTATACTTATTTTTGAGATAAACTTAAGGTGTACAAAAAATGGTTAAAAACATCCATTACAATAGGTATCAAAAGACAGTTTAACACAATATAGATAAAAAAAAAATCCAACATTCTAACTAAGAAATAACGCATAGAAAATTAAAATATTGTATAATAAAACAATAACCAGAAGAAACAATTGTAAAGAGAATAATTAAAAAAAAAAAGAAGAGAAATTGAGTGAATGAGAATGACTAATTGACCAATTTAGAAATGAGAATGTTAAGAATGAGTTACTTACTAGTCATGGGATAGCAAACAAAACTATATTATTCAGACATAAAACTTTTAATATTAAAGTTTATTTGGGAGTTCGGAGGAAAGGAGCGGGAAGAATTTTGAAAAATGAAAAAATTAGGTGAAAAAAATAGAACAATTTTAGTTGAAAGAGTTATGGAAAATTTGTTTTTATTTATATCATTACAAATCTTTTAATTCAGAGGAACTTAAATTTTGTATTAGAAGTGGGTTTTTAAGAGGTTTAGACAAATTACTCAAATATAATTTTTATTATTATAGTATTTCAAAAATAAAATATATATTAATGATAAATATTATTTTATTATTCTATATATTTATTTTTTTAAAAATATTAAAAGTTTTTTTTTATATTTAAAAAGAACTAGCGTCCAAACGGGCACTTCCGTGTCCGTTTGTCCGCATTTTTTATTGCGCTAACGCGCAAAAATATTAACAGTGTATTTTTTTATAAATTTAATTTTACTATAAACTATTTATATTGATTTTAATATAAATTATGTATATGATGAAACATTAAGTTTTGTATTTATATATTGCTATAGATTAGTCAAAACCATAAGAAGATTTAGATAGAAGAAGAACAAAAATCTTTCTCACAATTTATTAAGCAACTAAACATAAACACTAATACGGACATCAAGTTACATTATTTCTTAATAGGAAGGTCAACCATGAAATCAAAATCAGAAATATCTCTCGTTTCACTGCAAAACAAATGAAGTAATTCTTTAATATATTTTTTATTTGATTTTGGTTAATTTAAATTATTTATCATATATATATATATATATATATATATATATATATATATATATATATATATATATATATATATATATATATATATATATATATATATATATATATATATATATATATATATATATATATATATATATATATATATATATATATATATATATATATATATATATATATATATGTGTGTGTGTGTGTGTGTGTGTTTTTATTAATTTAATTTTTTATTAAGTATATGATCAATGAAATGCTTCCAAAGATTGTTGCAATAAAACTCTTTTATTTATTGAAGCAATACTTTAAAAAATGTTTTAACATTTGATTCTCATTTCCCGCATTATCTTGGAGGTGTGTGTAATCTTTAATATTTATTGTTCGTTTTCTATTATATTATTAGTATTGTATTAAATACAGATGAACCAATTCATAAATAAACAATTCATATATTTCTTATCTTTAAGACCAATGAGTTTAAAAAGAAAGACACTTAAAAATAATGTTTCATTGTTTTTAAGAATATTCTCTAACTAAATCAATATAATTTGATATTTAGTTGCAACAACCAAATGCAAAATCAACAAAATAGATTTTAAAATAAAGGCAAATTATCTCTTAAAGAAATAATCATAACATTGTAAAGAAAAAGAAACTTCATATCAATTAACAATTAAGTATGATAAAAAAATTAGAGAAAGAATTAGAGACTGGTGATCAAATAAGAGATGAAGATGAAGAATTTTTTTCTCTATTTATCTTTCACAAACCATTAATAGTGAAATATGATGATGTATTTTTTTTTATGTTGCCACTGAATGAATGAATTTTCATTTTCTATTCATTTATAAGTGTGTTTTGCACTTCCGTCATTTTTGTAAGAGATGCATAACTATCAAAATTGTTTTTTTTTTATTAAAAAAACCAACTTTGATAGTTAAGCTCATCTTATAAAAAAACTGTATCATTTTGTTAGCACTTTATTTTTAAAAATTAAATAAATTGCGTACAACTTAAATGATAAAATGGGAATGAAATAGGTCTGTACAAAATCATCTATCTTCTTTATCTTTATCTATAGTTATAGAATAGATAATAGTTATAGAATAAATAATAGTTATAGAATATATTAAGTAGAGTTTAGAGAAACCATAATAAATATTATAAAAAGAAATTTTTTTTATGAGAATAAAAAGAAATCATAAATAAAAATTAGGGAGATAAATACAAATAAAACCCACAAATAAATTAATATCACATAAAGTGAAATAAACAAAATTTTGAGAGATTAAAAGTTTCATGTTCTTGTTAGACAAAAAAAACATAAATTATTCTTCAAAAACTAAGTAAAATAGACAACGTATAAAGAGAAAAATATATAATAAACGAAATTTAAGAAATGTGAATAAATTAGAATATATGTACAATTCCACAGGAGTATCTTCAGTACACTCATTTCAATAGTTGCATGGAAAATATATATTTGTGTAAAAAAGATCATTTGAAATCCCTTCAAATTTTGCCGCACATATGTAGCATTCTGCCTCTTTTAAAATTAATAGTTTCTTCAATTTTATTTAAAAACATAACATAAATATTAAAAAAAATAAAAATAAAAATGAGAGAGATGAGTTTTTTCTTTAGTTTTAAACGAAGAATTTAAGAGAGAAAAGAAGAGAGATAATCAATCAACATTGCAAAACCAAATACATAAGATATTTTTCAGTATTACATATCTACTCCGGTGGAGTGTTCGCAGATATTAATAAATTTATTAGAATTGTGATATAATAAATAGAATTTATATAATAATTAACAACTTTAATAATAATTTTACATAGAGTTGGTTCAAAAATACAAAAAACTACAAAGTAATTTAATTAAAATGAATAACTTTTAATAACTAATCAAACCTATAGAAATAATTATAAGTAAATGATTTATATCTATTACATTTTGAAAGATTATGCCTCTATGTTCTTCCCATTGTCTTGCACATTATTTTATCTTGCTTGATTTATCCATTAAAAACTAAAAAGAATTTTAAGAATCATTATTAAATATATAAAAATAGTGATGTAGAAAGTATGTGTAAGAAAATTAAAGTTATTAGGTATTCTCAAATATTTAAGAATCTTTAAATTTTGAAGAAGAAAAATTGAAAAAATAAAAATATTAAAGACAAAAATGCAGGTAGTATGTGATAAAGAAAGGAAATGGTAGAATACTTAAAACAAAAGGAATGATACATGAATTAAAAAAACGGCATGATGTTGTTGATACTCAAAGAAACTACACCAAAAATATGAATTTATCATTAAGACTTAATTACACATTAAAAATAATAAGAACACAAAGAAATTTGACTTCTTTCTTTCTTATGCATTACCGATGATACTAAATAATTTTCAATAATATTCATTTATTAATCAAACAATATAATGAAATGAATAAAATTAAAAATAGGTAAAGGAATCGATCAAAATAGTTAAACTTTAAAAGTTTGTGAGAATATTAAAATTAAAAAAAGATAGTATGAAAATTGGAAAAATAACCTCTTCTCCATAAAAAAAACTCTAGGTTTATGTTAACAACAACTTTTTTCTACTTCACTGTCTTCAAACTAATTAAAAACAAAAACTTAATAAGAGTTGTCAAAAGAACATAACAGAAAAATTAAAGTTAATTTAAAGAAATACTACAGAAAAGATAACAATTACCATTATTATCTTTCTCTTTCATTTTCATCTTTGTTTTCTTTCTTTCATATCTTTAATTTGCTTCTCCAACATTTTTTCTCTCTCAATATATCTAATGGAAAGAATATAAAATGGAGAGAGAAGATGGATTGATTTAAAAATCGTATAGAAGTTATGAAAGACGAATAATAATAACTAACTAATAAAAGAAGGTAATAAAATCAATTTATTAGAGACAAAATTGAAAATAAAAAAGATACACCAAAAATGCTTATTGCCTTTATATATTGTTATAGATAAAATAATTTTTTGAAGTCCTCGTTTCTCCTTCCCTCCAAACTCTAAAACAAAACCTAAATAAAATTTAAAGAAGAATGTCATGCGATGATAATAAAGGAAATGAGCTTTCTCACTTAAAAAAGAAATATCCAAATGCAGATGTGATAAACCTTAGAATTGGTGATACTTTCTTATAAACATGTTGATGACACAATTGATTTCTCCAAAACAATACCTTCAACGTGAAGAAGTTTCTCGGCTACAATTTTTTTATTTATTTCTCCAATGATAAAAGAAATTCCATTACAAATGTTTTCTCCAATGTAAAAGAAGATTTGAAGTATCACGTCAATTTGTTGATAAACAGTATATAAGTCACATATTTTGCATAATGTATTATTGTGGCGAGAAAATATGTCCAAATTGTTTGGATCTAAAGTCAAGAGAATTCTTTTTAAAATTTGTACTGTTTTTTTTATAAGTAAAGTAGTATTGAAGGGAGCACAAGAATACTCAACCCAATATACAACAAGAAGAAATTTTTTCTAAACAAGAGAATTTATTAACCAATCTTTTTTATCACAAAGGAAAACACTCTTAAATCTTAACACCTACCCATTTTCAAGAGAGATTTAGCCAAAAAAACTACATCAATAAAATCATGAGAACCCATTGAAAAGAATATCATTTCTAAAAAACTAAACTACTCTAAGTGTGGCGCACCAAAATAAGAGCCTAAATCTTTTGGTGATGTTGCCTTTCGTCATCCTATCAAAATTTGTTGCATGGATAATAAATGAGAAAACAACAATGAGTCGGCCAAACCTTATCCAATCTAACACTATATTTCAAATTAACTCGAATATAAGACATAAAAGACAATTTGAATTATGTTAACAGGAAGCTTTGTCTATTTGTCTTTTGTTTGTACTTAAATTTTAAATAAAATTTTTAAAAAATATAATTAAAAATATTAATAAATTAATTTATTCTATAAAAACTATTAATTAATAAATTATTTTAATCATTCATACTTTATCAAAAATAATTTTTTGTATCCGACTACAAAAATAGAGGAAAAAAAATATAAAATAAAATAAAATAGAGACATAAATCTCAAATAAAATTATAATAAAATAAACGAGTAATTTTTTAATATAGTAATAATTACTATTTTTTCAATTGTGTCATTTAATTATTACTCTATTATTATTTTCAATATATTAATAAGACTAATTTAATGTAAAAATGTAATACTCTCTTCATTTCAAAATGATTTTCATTTTAAAAGAAAATTTTTGTTCAAAATGAATGTTATTTTCACTTTTTAATTTTAATATAGTAATAATTATTATATTTTCAATTGTATCATATAATTATTATTTTGTACACTATTTTTAATACATTAATAAGACTAATTTAATAAAAATATGATATCTTACGATAAAATCATTGTATTTTTTAATCGATATGAAAAATTTATTTTAAAACCGAGGAAATATCTTATAACAATATTATTATATTATGTAAAAACTTAAAAAAAAAAAAAAAATCATTTTGAAAGTGAAAAAGTATTTATTATCGCTAACACATTGAAGTATTGAAATGATGATTTACCGGATCCAATTCAATTCAAGTCAAAAAAAACTAAGCATTGTTTTTAGTTTTTACACACCACACCACTCTTTCTTACCAATTCCAAATTCCAATGGAGAATCTCCTTGACTCAAATCATAAACGACACGAGAGAGAAATCGATGCACCCGAGTCAGCACTCTCTTCCACCACTATGGCCTCCGTTGAGCAGCCTCTGAAGAAGCGAAAGCTTCACGACTCTCCATCATCGGAATCACCGCACTCTCCGCCGCCACAACCGCCAGGAACTACCGCGCCCATTCTTCAAACCCTACCTCCTCCACCTTTGTCTCAGGAGGAAATTCTCGCCAAGCGCAGAAACAGAGACGCAATTCGAAACCTCTATGATGCTTACAAACGAATTAAACGATGTCTCCTCCAGAAACAAGTTCCCTCCACACCTGAACTTGATCAGAATTTTCTTGCTCTCATCGCTTCTTCCAGAGGTAACCGTTATTTCTGCTTTATGTAGTCTTTGTGTTGTTCATGTAGAATTTCTTCGTATATTATGATTTACTTGTCAACTAGGGTTTTAGGATGTATTTGGAAGTTATGAAATCTTTATTTTACTGGAGATGGTTGTTTTTTGCGAGTTTACTGTAGAATTGAAAACCATTGCGGAGTCATTTGTTGTTTGATTTCCAGAAAATGTAGTTTCGATAATTGACTCCTGTGTTCCTTTTAACTAGTGTTGAAGTATTGAAAATGGAAAAAATGATCTCTAATCTTGTTTGGAAATGATATGTGATTGAAATTTCAATTCATAATTGAAATGTTTGTGTGATAGTGATACATCATACATAGAAGTATCAACCAACAATAGTATATTCACACACAACGCAATTATTATTTTGTCTAGGTAGTGGGACTGCAATATACTCATTAGATTGTGAGGCAATATTTAAACCAGGAGTGCACACAGTGAATAGTGATGTGAGAATTCGACATATAATTTAACATGTTTCAACCTAAAGCGAACAAAATACCTTCATGCACAAGCAAAATAGAATGAGGAATTAATAGGATCAATAAAGATTACAAGGAATAAGCCCTAAACACTCGAGTCCTAATCCACCCAAATACTCATAATGACTGAGATTTAAAATATTTCACCTGCCAGCCACCACCAAATTACTGATTCAGTTCAATTTAAGCTCAATCTCCACCTCCATTGACAGTTGTAGGAATTTCATGTTTGGTTGGGCCACTGAGGTAAACTGCAACTTTCCATACTTTTGTTAGTCTCATAAATTGAGAAAGAACGCTTCATGGAGCACCGCTATATTCACCATTAAGCTGCTCTGTTACCTGCAGTGAGGCGTTTCTTTTTTGCATGTTAGCATCTAAGATTTTGGAATCTCTCCACTTAAGACCAAATTAGTTTCAGGAAGCACAAGATACTTAGGTTCCAATTAGCTATATCTGAACGTCATGTGACGTGATTTTAGGAACTGATAGAAAATTTTCCATGATTGGAATTGGAATTCTCTTTTTCTCATAGTGAAGCTTTTATAATGTGACAGGTTGTGCAAGCGTACAAAGAATTGTGGCCGACTTAATTCCTCGATATGCTTGTCACTGTCCAACAACTTTGGAAACCGCGGCCAAAGTGGTTATCAATATGCATAACTGGAGTTTGTCATTGATCAGTAAGGAAGAGGATTCCAGTGGTATTGCATTTGAAACTGCTAAAGCCTGTATTTTCGGATTGGCTGATATTTGCTACGCTGCTTCTTCAGTAGCACCAACATCAGCTGTAGTTAGAGGAATTCGCTCAACAGTTTTTCAAAATGTGCTCACCTTTTTTGTTGCCTTATTTGAGGAAAAGGATTTCTTAAGGATGATTGACAAGAATTTCCTCAAAATGCAAGATAATCCTGAGGCCTTTTCTCAATTGGAACAAAATATTTTAAATCAAGATGATTCTTCGTTGATTAAATTGTCCAAGTTCCGTACATTATGTATACTTTGGATATTTTTCTCTTGTCCAAAAGAATTGCTTGCAGCTTGTTTGGAACTCTTTGGAGCCACCACAAAAGAGGGAACTTCTAACGAAGGAAAGCGTTTTCTGAGCGTGGTAACTAGCACGCTTAATGATGAAGAAGCAGTTCACCTTTTGGGTAGAGCAAATGATGGACCTAAATCATGTAGCGATTATATTAGGGAAGGAATCAAAGAGATTGAGGTTGGCGAGAACGTTATCACCGATGACAACCATATAACTGATGCTATTCGAAAGAGCTGCTTGCTTATGCTGGTAATACTTCGTGTTTGTTATATATATTGGTTTTATGTATTATGTTTTTTTGGTAATGTAAGGTATTTTTGTAATTATTTGCTTTTATGGGAAGACCATGCAGTTTTTTAACGTGATCTCTCCCCTGGAAGAATTGCACATATGCCCTTGTCTATCATTTAAACTTTAATAGCCTTGTCTTAAAATAGTTGTGCATATATTATAGAAGTCTAAGTTAACTCGAGGGCTTGTCTTGTAAAGCAGAAAATACTTATTATTGTCATCATGTTAAAAACATAAACAATTGCTTATATGTTGATCTGGAAGAAAAACCAGGAAGGAGAAATTTGGAATCAAATTTTAAATTACACTTCTCCCCCTGAAGGTTATGGGGGATGAAAGACAAGCATTTATGGAAAGCAACATCCATAGAAAGAAAGCATTGAAGACTTAGTGAATAGTAGTTGCATTTAGCTCTTTGCCAGGGGCATTGGTATAACCCAAAAAGGTGCACCTGACTACACAGGAGTCCAACTTAGTTCAATGTGGTTTATGAACATAGACAAAAACAACACACCAGAAGACCTGAGACTCAAAACTCTAGACAATAATAAAAACAAACGAAAAATGTGAGAAACAAGACTAATACTACCTAGAACACAGGATGATACTACATTGGGTAAGGGAGGGCTCAAGGATCTTCTCTCTAGCTCGAGGGTATTCAATACTACATTTTCTCTTTTCTCATCCATATTATAAGGATATTTCCCTCCAATCCTTTGTCCATTTTCAGTACCAATTCTACATTTCTCTCTGTTTCTAGAGTGGCTATTGTTAATGAAATATTGGAATATAACAAGTTGTTATATTCCAATATTTAATTCTATTTGACTTGTCATACCAAAAGTATTTTGAAATATTATTGAATTATGTAAAGAGTACAAACACTTATCTAAATATATAGACTAAACTCTAATTGACGTGCTTGATTAATAAGCCTAATGCAAAAGTTGCTGTTAACTATAATAGTGTTTTTTTTTTTTTGTTATTTTATTTTCTGCTGTACTAGTCATGGTTGAGCTTTTTGATTGCATGGTCAAACTTTGATACGTTGTTATTAGTTTCTTTCTGCGGGGAATATATACTGCTGGTAAAAGAGCTCTGTTGAAAACTTAGTCTTTTTGTTTATATTGTTTAATTTAAAGTTTTTGTTTTAATTGCTTCTTACTGGAGAGACTTTTTCATGACCTTTCTCTATAAGGTTCTTAACAAGGACCGCTCACTGCGGAGTTGGACTGTGCGTCGATGTAAAAAGTTACTTCACTCGCTCATTAATGCTTCCCTGGAAACTACATCAGTATTACAAGGAATTCTTGGGATGTTCACTCAGCAGATCGAGTTAGAAGACTGTCAAATAGATAGTGATGAAGATAAATCTGATTCATCAATTTTCATGAATAGAAACTATGGGATTCCTAAGATCTCTGAGGAACATGAAAGTATTGGCGAAACATCACAAAAAGGTGATTTTACTGATAATGTTTCTTAAATATGTGATAAGCTCATTGCTCTGCAGTTTCTCTTGACAAGGTTTTTTTATTTATTTAAAGCAGGTTCTCATTTTGATAATGGAGGGAAATCAAGGTCTGTGGGTGTTGAGAAAGGTGACATGTCCCATGTTAGATGTCCCACACCTAGGGACTATGTAAGCCATCAGATATTCTCACCTACAGTTAGAACAGCGGTAGATTTTAGGAGTAATTCATTCGATGGTAGAAATGACTTCCCAATTGTTGAGAAAAATCAAGTTTTAAATACAAATTTCAATTCACCTCTGACAAGGTCCTCTAGTGGAGCTGTCAGCAATGTTCTGGCTTCTCCAAATCATCATTTTATGTCACCAACTTCATTAACCAGAAGTCAAATTGTTTGGTGCTGTGACGGGGATCCTGCTGCTGTAGATGTTGTCGCTGCTTCTAAGCAGCTATGGGTAGGTTGTGTAGCACCTGACATGCCTGAAAGCCATATTAGGTTTCAATTAGAGAGGTTTGGTCCTATTGAAAAGTTTATATTCTTCCCTTTGAAAGGATTTGCTTTAGTTGAGTACAGAAGGATAATTGATGCAATAAAGGCTCGACACTTTGCACCTCAAAATTTTTCTTGCCGTGTAAAATTCATGGATATAGGACTTGGTACTAAGGGTGCAATGAATAGTGTGGCAGTTGGCTCTAGTTCTCATATTTATGTTGGAAATATTTCCAGTCAATGGGCTAAGGATGAGATTCTTCATGAATCAAGGAAAATAGTTTATAAGGGTCCTCTCACATTTATTGATCTTAGCTGTGAGTGTGCATTACTTATGGAGTTTGAAACCCCTGAAGAAGCTGCTTCTGTTATGTTGCATCTGAGACAGCTCCGAAGAGAAAGAAGTAGTTATAACCCACATTTTGGTCCTGGAACAATTAATGTTGTAAGTGGGCATGCTTATATGGATGGTGCAAGACCTTTGCCCACCCATGCCCATCTGGACTTCAAGGTCAGCAACTCTGCTGGATCACCTCACGCCCGAACTTTACATGGGAGCCCTGCTGAAAGTAGTCAAACAAGAATGTCTCACTTGTGTAACATATTAGCTTCATTGCGTGCAAAGTATAATATTAATCAAAACACAGTTCTCCATGATAGTTATATGACTGGAAATAGTTTTGCTTCTTCCATGCCTGAGGAAGATGCAGTGCCATCCAGCACTTTGTGGATAACTATTCCGCATAGTAGCTCCCAGTTCCTCACAGATGATGAGCTAATGAGTATTTGCAACCTTGCTATTGGAAACTCTGGTTTCATTGCACGGTTGACACAAGCAAAAATTCACATGGGATGTGGTTGGTTTGTTGAATGTAGTAATGTTGATGGTGCAGTTTCCGTCTTAAAGAGTCTGCGTGGTTGTCCAGGATTGTTCTTCCAAATAGAATTCAGGTTACACAGGATTAATCTTTTTCATGTACATACACACAAGCACATATATATTTGATGATTTAAGTGTGGTTCACATTTTTTGTTTTCTGTTTGTAAGCATGTCTCGATTTCCAACCTGCTTCTCAGTCTTCCTTAAGTCCTAACAAAAGGCCCCAGGAACAAATGCATGCATGCTATCTTCATTTTCTTAAATGTTCTTGGAATGTTTTATAAGTTATTAGTAGTGTGGGCCTAAACCCATACAAATACAATCCAACAGTAAATTTTCTAGAACTTGTCAGGATGATCTTGTTATATAGAAGAAAAGTTGAAATGATCTTGCAATAAGTTAAATTACTGTAACTAATAACTTCTTTCATAAAATGAAATCAACTCTGCATTCAGTTGTCAGAAGCTTTCTCATTTAACTTCACAGTTACCTATAACTTTGTAAAAATTTTCAGGACCATGTATATGCACACTGATAATGCTCTCCATTGTTGTAAATTAGTAATGTTTCACGCCACTTTTAGTTGATTTTGAAAATTGTATCCATGTATGGCATGTGATTCTTATTTCTTTCAACAGCTTTTACATTGTTTTATAACAGGTCTTTCGGACAACTAGTAGTATTTACTAATTTGTTTAGTTCTTCATTTTCCATATTTACACAGCAAACCGGGAAATCAGAATGCTGTACCATTTTCAATTAAACCTGAAAACCATGCTATGGAGCTTGTTTCCCCCAGAATAAATGCTGAGAATTATAGTAGTGCAGTACCTGGTGCACCTTTCTCTCAGTCAAACTGGCACTACCCCGATTCTAGGGAGATATCAGAAGTTGGAGTAAGGAAACCTGATGGTTATGATCATTTAACGCTGGATCCTCATCGAGGTAATATTCTATGGTTATAAGTACAGCCTTTTATGGAATTATGGATTAAATAATAAAATCAGTTGAAAACTCAATTTCTGGTTTATTACTGTGTCTATTTATCAAATGGAGTTTCTTCTGCACCAGGAAATGCTCCACATTTACACTCTGGAACACGTGGACCTTCCATTCCACCACCACCACAACAAATCCAGTCATCCCCTTTCACCCGCCCTGTTTATGCTCCTCCAAATGGGCCATGGGATCCTCATGGAATAAATAATCAGTTACCTGGCAACCAATTCCAGACAGGTGTAATGCCAAATAATTTTAATGGCAGTCCTTACATATCTGCTTCAGTAACTTCAGTTGCTCAGATACAAGGAACTCCAACTCCAATGCAATCCTATAACCAGCAGATTCCTCCGTTAATTGTACCACCACCTCTATCATCTTTGCCACCTCATCAGCCTGAAATGCCACCTCCTCACCCACATCATCCTCCTTCTCCGCCACCTCTACCCCAGACACAACCACCCTCGGTTCCTCCACCACCTGGTTCTCCTCCTCCACCTCCTCCACCCTTGCCTGTCCTAGAACCAGTCAATATGGAATGTTCGGAGCAGCCCCTGCAGTATCAATGGCAGGGAAATCTCTGTAAAAGTGGAGTCAGCTACTGTACAATTAATGCATGCAGAGCAGATTCAAATCTTTGCAGATATTCGAATGCCATACCCGAGCCCGCCGAGTAAGAAATCATCTTTTGATTCTTTACGGCTCAGAATGTTTTTTTCCCTAAAAAATATGCTCGTTTAAATTGCTTTTTTTCCTGCTGCAGATGGCCTACCAAATTAGACATGAATAAACGCACAGATTTGAGGCATGTGCAATCAACATTTGCTGCTACTCCATCTCATAGAGTGAGTTTTCAAATATCCTTTGGGGCTGTTCCCTGCCTTCTCAAACATCGCATGCTCACTATATCATGAAATGTGTACCTAATTTGTTGTTAATTTAATTGGCGTTTTATCATAGCCTATTACTTCAGATGAGTATCCTCACTCTCGGTGTCTGATCTTAGATTTATGTAGCTCAATATTAAAGGAGTATGTTTACTTGAGCCCATGTAGTCCTTTCTGCATCCTATGGTTCCTATCTTCCCTCTTGTAACTAACCTAACTTCCGCTATAACTAACTGACAGCTGCTAGTTAGTTAGGTTACCATCAGCATCTAGACCAATCTATAAATAGATTGTAGCTCAATGCAATTCTTTAGTAATTACATTGAAGCTCATTTCAGAAAATATAATTGTTCAGTTTTCTACCAGATTTTCTCTATCTAGTTTTGATTTCTAATGCTCAGGGTACTGTAACACGCACAAACATATCCAGCTTGCTTTTATTCCCACTTTGCTTCCTTGTATGATGGGATATACTCATGATTGTTACATTGATTTATTGTCGCTCTCTTACTTTTCTACTGCACATCATTCCAAACATTCTACTGATATATCACTTCTAGTAGAGATATGGCCAAAGTAGTCTTTAGAAGGCTTTGGAAAAGCAGTGGTGGAGGAGGAGTTTTTAAAAAAATTGCAGAAGAAGATCAATTAAAGAAAATGAAAAAACTGGAAACAGAAAAGATGAAAGAAATCAAATAAGGGAAGATAGGCGAAATGAGATAAACTGAAAAAAGATAAAACAGAGGATAGTAGGTGAAAGAAAGGGAGTAGAGAGAAGTAAAATAGCAGGAAGAGAAGAAAGAAACTGAAGAAACATAGGTTTGTGCCTGAAAAGGAATTTTGCTCGAGGAACGCCAAAGGCTTGCTGGAGAGAAGAGGACGGAAGCAATTTACGTTGATGTTTATGGTTTTAAAAAGGTTGTGATTATATAGGAGTCAATCCTCGCCAAGTCTTATGTTTTCTTTTTTAAAGTGGTCATGTGCAGTTGCTTTTTTTAGGTGTTTTGATTAAAAAAAGATCCTAGTATTTTTCTGCAAATGCTGCTACGGGAATAGCAGCTGCTGTTGCAGTGGGAGCAAAACAAGTGTATTGGAGTTTAGTGTTTTGCTCAAACCCCACTACACAATAGTTCCATAGTGGAGCTATAGCTACTATTTGACAACATTGTCCGGTTATGAAACTTATTTGTATGTACTGCCCTGCCCTGCCATTTCCTGAATCTGACTTTATTGTGTCGACTTCTGATGCAGAGGGAAGTATGCCGTTTAATCCCATCTTCAACAAGTGACGACAGAAGGGTATGTTTTCTTTTCATCATTTATTTTTCATTTCAAGATGGCATTGTCTTACAAATGTGCACCGAATATGATTTTAGTTTATCCTTACAGTATGTTATTACTCATTTAGTGAGGCTTCTAGGAGCTGCTAAATTATCATACAAGTTCTAGTCTATTATGTTAAAATCCGTTTGAGAGATGTTGTCGTAGTTTTTGCTGAATCCTGTTCTGAGCAAAGAATGAGAGAGCTGTTTTTAACTGACATTTATCCTATTTAAGTATATTAAACAAAACATATCATGTCTCTTAGTCCATTAATAAAGTGTAGCGCGAGGGGTGCCATCTATTAGAGATTGGCTTAACACTACCTTACAAAACCAGTTGGTAAGGTGAGGGGTGCCACTCTATATAAACTATTTCAATGCTCTATCTCCAACCAATGTGGGACTTTAGGATCTTCCTAATACACCCCCTCACGCCCAGCACTCTTTTTGGTCTTGGTGCATGGATTTAAACGGTGGGCTGCCCAAGGTCCGATCGATAGGCTCTGATACCATATTAGAGTTTGGCCTGAGGGGTGCCACTCTATATAAACTATTGCAATGCTCTATCTCCAACCAATGTGGAATTTTAGGATCTTCCTAATACCATCAGCCTTAAAGAAATTTCATGGCAGACAATCCATTGAAGCAAGGTCCGTCCTTCTCAAAAATGCATCTGGAAGCTTCTAACCAATAGCATTGAAGACCCAAAATATTTAAGCTGATAATAAGTATTAGAATTGCTTCTATGGTGCATTTGGAGCGAAGATGGGACCAGTGCTTCTGGGACCAAAGCTGAGGCCAATGTATCTGGGAACAAGCTGGTGCAAGTGCATCTGGGACAACACCGGGTTAGCAAATACACAATGCTCATGAATGGCACAGAAGAAGTTGCAGTAATAAAAGTAACTCTAAGTTGAGGTTGTAACAACAGGATGTCATGATCGGTCATAGGAGAAAGAAAAATGCATCCAAAACAGGAGAGATAAAAAGGTTGTTTCCGTTGGAGCCTTGGTGCCCGCGGAACGGAACACAACTGAGGCCGGATCTAGAACCACGATAGCAAGATGACACTGTCGCTGAAGATCCAGTTGATCGAAGGCTGGATGCACTGTCACACGCAGCTGTGATGGGGAAAATGTGAGAAGCCACTTAGAGTCAAACCAAACTCTAGATACCATGTTGAAGTTGTGGCATTTTAGATAAAATAATAACTTTTGAATATTATTGATAATAACATCGTATTGACTTGATATTGACTTTGAATACTAATCCCTATTTCTAGGGAAATCAATATGCAAGATATTCAAAGAAAAGCTAAGGTTGCAAACTGATGCTAGGAGATAAACCAAAATATTCTAGCATAATAGATATTTTATTTTCTAAGTAGTGGTATTGATATTCCAATTAACAGTTACAAATGTTACACTTTGCTCTCTAGGTTTCATTCAGTGCAGAGAAGCCAACTTCTTTTTTCTTTCAACATCCTTGCAACATTATAAATCATTCACACATTACAACTATGAACATTATGTTTACATATATATGAGTGAGAGTTGGAATTTGATTTGTCCTTGTGTTAACCTCGTATCTGTCAACCAGTTTCAGGATTTCATATCATACTTAAAACAGAGGGATTGTGCTGGAGTTATTAAAATCCCAGCTTCAAAATCCATATGGGCAAGGCTGCTATTTATACTTCCTCATTCACTTGAAACGTGTTCGTTGCTGTCTATTGCACCCGATCCATCTGAGTGCCTAATTGCTTTGGTTTTACCCAAAGAAACAAACTTTGAGTGGGAATGATATCTGTCCTTCATAGGGTAAGATCATTGAGCAAAACAAATGTATGTATGCTTTTTTATGTTATTTGCTTGACAGGTAGTTTTTTTTTTAGAGAAGCAAATTGGTATAATTTGGGATGGGATTCTTGCCTAGAATGGGTCAGGCCAAATATAAAAAATATATATATATATATATAATATGGCATCTGATCCTCTTCAAGATCCTGAATGTAGGCTACCTGCTATCAGATTTTGACTATCGGACCATTTAGGTCATGCTTAGATGCCAGGTCCTGAATATGAGGGATGTGTGTTAGGAGTCCTATGTTTGATGAGAAATAATCTTAATATGTTTATAAATTAGAGATAATCCCCACTTTGTAAAACCGGTTTGTAAGGGGAGTGATGTCAGTTTTTATAAGTTCCAATAAGGTTTTATCTTTAATTTACGTGGGACTGAGCGTGTGGATATAAAATGTAGGTGATCTTATTTGATAGGCTATGATACCATATTAAAATTTAGATTGGATCTAATTCAATTTTACAAAATAAATTTCGTAAAGTGAAGATTGGTTCTATTTATAAATATATAGTGTCGATCTCATTAAATGTGAGACTCTTAAAAGTGACATGTTAAGTTCATTATCATCTTTTACCAGACAATAGTTTATTTAACTTTGGTTATGTAGAGGTGTCAACACTGCTCAATCTGGCCCCACCTAGATTGGTTAACAATGGCTTGCAGGTTCGGTGAGTTGGTTCATTGGATGTACAATAATCTCTATTTTCCTCCTATTCCGGCCGAGGTCAAGGTGGTGTATATAGAAGTTGAACATTTTGTTCATTTTTTTAAGTGGGTGGACTGGCCTGGATTGACCAAGGGTAATTAACCTCAACCCACAGGCTTAGCGGTCTACTGACGATAATGTTACAAAATTACAAATGGATATGAAGTTACTATCACATATCATTTGTGAAATTTTACATGAATTTTTAAAATCATGCTAATGAAATACACCAAGTTTAATCTTATTCAATAGAAATGTATAAGATGTTAATCTTTATATATTTCAATGACATCAACTAATTTGAGTTTATGTAAATTTTCTTAGATATTAACTATCAAGCCAACAGTAAACTTTGCCACATAATAAAAGGTTATTGATGGATGCAAATTATCCAAGCATTATAGTAGTATATTTTGGTGACCTAGTTTGTGTAATCTAAATAATTGGTTGATTACAAAACTAATAGGAATAATTGACATATTCAAATTTAGTGATCGAGATTTGATATTTTTAATTAAACTAAAACATTATTTTGCCTTAATGCTAGATACCCAATACAAGGCTACAAAAACACGCATTCCGTTCATATTTGAATTCTTGTTTAGCATCTTTGACATTGCTTTAACAGGCTAGCATTGATGTACTGAATAAAAAAGGTTGTTTCTTTAAAGCTGGCAATTAATGTATATTTTGCCAGAGTCAAATATTAAATGTATATTTGAGTTGGTGGTATAGAGTGAAAAGAAGTGAATCGGAATGGAATTAGGTAACATAGTTTTAAAAATCACTAGATTCCATTCCATTCGACTCTACAGAAAAAGAAAACCTCCCATAAGATTTACAGTAAGAGAAGCTTTGGAAATTTAAAAGGTACAGCCACAACAAAGGTAGAAAGAAGACAGCATGGTAACCAACACAATGGTCTCAGCTGCCATCATAATCTTAAAAATCACATAATTTATAAAGGGAAATGGCCAATAATGCCTTTTCCACTTAAATGAAGACAAAAAATTCTTGCACCTCCATGATTTCTCTCTTAGCCTCTTAAACAACCATCTTTTTACACCTCCCATGTTCCTGCACTGCACCCTCTCAATAAACTCTTACTGTTTTTTTTTCTTGGTGCCTTTTTTGCAAAAGAAATTAACCCAGTTATATAGTGGATAGAAACGTTAGTGAAGGATTAAGGAATCATTTTATATTCTCAGACCTGTATTGCTTTCTTAATTCTATGAACTTAGCAAAAGATGCTTTGGAAACTAGAGGCTAAAGAATATGTTGAAACGGAGAGAATTGTCATTGTTATAATATAATTATAACACTAATGGAAGAGTAACCTTTGTTAGTGAGAAGATGTGAGTCGGTGGACGAGGTCAGCTTGCATTTCATGATGTCTGGAATCTACCGAAAGCTTAACCATACACTTTTTCTGTTTTGTTATTCCATTCAAACTACAAAATGTATTAGGATATATTTATGGAAAATGCTAAATGTTTACAAAATGCTAAACGTTTACTAATGGCTACATGGGTCGGATAAATTCAATAAACTTGATAAAATTCACTCAAATCGATAAAAAAATGATTTGAATCGGATTATTGGAAGAACACACTTTTGAAAAATGAATAGCGATTCAAAATAATTGAGTTATGAGTAAACTCGCATCTAATTTAAATAATTTATGAATTATTGAGTGATTATGTTTTAATTATTTTTTGTAATTTGACTAGTGATTATTTTGATGTCTTTAATTTTAGTCACTTCAATTATAATCTTTTGAAAATTTTTTATTTATGATGTCACATTTTAATTATTTTGATACTAATTTTTAACGTAATTTTAGTTTTTCAAATATATTTATGGTCAGTTTTATTGTGCATGTAGACAATATATTGATGTTTAACAAAATAGTGGTTTAGACTAAACTATGTATTTAAAAAAGTTGAATAAATTATTATCCAATTCAATCTATCTATATGTGATTTTATTCAAATCAAATATTATGAGTGGTTATTTTATATGTATGAATTGTGTAATCAATACTAATAATGTTTAATAAATAGTGCTTGCATGATACTGAAATAATCACGTGCCAAATATACTTGGAGCTGTGCCTGAAGTGTATATTGGGGTTGTGCATTGATTTGAAGATGATGACGTGGCATATAATTTTTATGCGAGTGGAAATTTGAAAATTGGATGGTTCAAATTCATGTTCGTTGAATTGCCACAAAGGGAGAAAACAACCAACATGATACTGTAATCTCGGGTAGGTTTTCGATTTTAAAATTTTCAAATAATTAAATTGATTTTTATTTTAACTTGGAGTTATTTTCAACTTTATAAATTTTAAGGGAAATTGTAGCCATCTCCCATTAGTTTTGTTAAAATACACTAATATCCTTTCTAGTTAAAACATAAACTAATCTCTCACAAAATCTATTAAAATAATGAGAAATGCTAACCAGTGTTCTCAGGGCATTTTTTAAAACTTTAAATAATAAGTTTTTATAAATATATGTGCAATGATTTGTAATAATGTGCCTTAGAAATTGAAGTTATTGAATTTTTTAAAGAATAATTTCTTAATATAGAATGTTTAAACAGTGCCCTGAGGGCACTAGTTAGCAAGACCCTAAAATAACTTAGACACCTCTATTGTAGATATAGTTGATATTTATTTATGATTTTTTTCTATCACTGAAAAAATTGTTAATATATGTAAGATTGAAGGAGGTTAATGTATATCTTAAAATTAATGATGGTATCGGCGTCATTTTAATAAACTTTGAGGGAGGTGAATGTAATTTTTTTTAAATTTTAAAAATTAAAATCAATTTTTATCCTTAATTTTATTTATTTTTAAATCATTAAGGTGTTCTCATTAGTTGAAATGATAGGAATTTCTTCCATTTTAATCAGAGGTCCTGAGTTAGAATTCAACCATGAACATATATCAAAGACTTGGTCATATATATGAAAAGAACAATTTGTGATTCAAAAACTTGATCATATATAATTATTCAAGTTTTGATCACATTGAAGCAATAAACTTTTTATGTAAAACTCATTAATGTGCTCCAAAGCAACTTCTAAGCTTCCACCATGCCATAACCTCAAGTTTTATGTATTGATCTTGTCATAAAAGTCTTCAGTCATAAAAGTTTTTATTAGCCGATCATGAATGAATATCAACATTAAAATTTTCTTAAATATATATTTCACAAAATTTATATTATCAAATAAGTTTATGGATAACAAATTTCACATGAGATATGAAACATATCTTACATTGTGTAGAAGAAATTCAATATCATCGAACATTTTAAGTGATATTAATAACATAAATTTTGCAAGTTTTATCGTCAAAATGCAAACTATTCCACCTTTCTTCATCTTCAAAGTCTCAAAGTGTTATTTACTTGGACATATGTGATAAGAGCAACATGAATTCATAAGAAAACTATTGAGTTTGACAATAAAAAGAGTTAGTCAAATCTTTAGTTGAGAATATATTCGATTGCATTTTATCATATCTTTAAATTTCCATTCGAAATACTTTAAAAAATTTGTATTCGATCGGTCAACGATGTAAATATTTCATCATCTATATCTTTTTTGATTTATAAAAAAAGAAATGGACGTTGAGACTCTGATTTGATTGATTCAATTCATTATGACTTATTGTCAATAGATTTAAAAACAAACTTTATATAATAGATTATGTATAGATTTAAGAACAAAACTTTAAAAAATAAACTATTTTTGTATTTCATTAGGTTCATTTTTTGAAATTGAATCCTCTGCAGTCGGTAAAATTGCCGCAATCACACAGTTGTAAAATTTTTAATTGTTGAATTTTAATCACACGGTTTTAAAAAAAATATAGATTTAATTTTATATTATATTTTTTAAATTATCCTTTTTAAATAAGAACCGTCCTAATGGTTATCAACACTTGAATGTGTGAATCTTTTCATTTTGTATAATCCTATCAAATAATAATAATTTCCTTATAAAATTAAGAGTTAGGTAATCTTCCCTTCTATAATTCTTCCGAAATTATCAAGTCATAGTCAATAGTTTCTTTTGTTCCTTTTTCAGTTTCCGAGTCGCTTTCTATGGGCCAATGTTGCAACTTTTCCTTGCTTAATTCACATTTTCTAGAACAAAAGCATAATACAATTTAATCACATTTTAATTTTAAAAAATATCTCAGTCAAAATAAATATTGATTCATAATATCGTAGAAGACTAACCAAAGGTTGATTAAAAATAAAAATTACTAAAACAAAAATTAATATATTTTTTCATTTAATTCAAACATATATTAAGCAGAGTCGGTGATGAAACACGACCAAAACAAAACCATCAAACCTCAAAGAAACCAAATCACAAACAAAACAATCTCGTAAACTCCGAATGAAGAACCAAAACAACCTCAACATAATCACCAAGAATCCAAAACCACCTCTAACATCAAACATGGATCCTCAAATTTGGAGCAAATTACCACCTGAAATCCTCGAAAACATTCTCTCTTTCCTTCCTCTCAAAACCTTCATGAGTCTTAGATCCACTTGCAAAGGTTTCTGGCCATTGATTTTCTCTCCTTCATTCATCTCCAAACACTCACCTTCTTCTTCACCTTTCTCTTCCTTTCTCTTGCTTTCTCACCCTCAATTCCGCACTCACTTTCCTCTCTATGATTGCAACCTTCAAACATGGCGTAATATCTCTCTTTCATTCTCCGATTCACTTCACTCTTCACCGCCTTCTTTCACTACCACTCTTGTCTCTTCTGGTGGTCTTTTCTGTTTAACCGATTCACTCTCATGTTCTTTACTTGTTTGTAACCTCTTAGCCAAATCCAAAAGAAAAATTCAATACCCTAATTTCAATCTTCATATTGAGCATCTTACATTTGTTTCAACTCCAAAGGGGTATTTCATTTTTATACTCTCTTCTGAATCATCTTCAAATAATGCTTATCTTTATGAATCAAACTCAAAGGTTGAATCTTGGAGGAAATTCAATGGTTTTGATCCGATTCTAAGTGATAACCCTCATCAACAAGGTGTTTACTTTAAAGGAGGTTTGTATTTTGCTACACCAGAGCCTTTTTCTGTTGTGTATTTTGATTTGGGAAATGGAAAATGGGAGAGACCTGTTTGTGATTTACCTAATCAACTCACTTTTGTGAGATTGGTTAGTATGAATGATGATGGTGGTGATAATGATTGTAAAAAACTGTTTTTGATTGGTGGTGTTGGGAGCAATGGAATTTCAAGGAGTATAAAGTTATGGGAAATGAGTGAAGAAGGGACTAATTGGGTTGAGATTCAGAGTTTGCCTGATTTGATGTGTAGGAAATTTGTGTCAGTTTGTTATCATAATTATGAACATGTTTATTGTTTTTGGCATGAAGGAATGATTTGTATATGCTGTTATACTTGGCCAGAGATTTTGTATTATTTGGTTTCTAGAAGGACTTGGCATTGGCTTCCTAGGTGTTCTTCTTTGGCTTTGAAATGTAGCTGTGGATTTAAGTGGTTTTCTTTTGTTCCTAAGTTGTATGCTCAAGTTTGAAGGGTGAAAAGAGTGAATGTTTTTTGAGGTTTTTGTTTTATGGGTCTTATATTGTAGAACTTGTATGTAATGTATCATTGAATATAAAGTTGACTGTTTGATCAAAATTGCACCATATTTCAATTTAAAGTTTGTTTAAATAGTATCTTGTATGTAAGATTTTGTATTCTTTTATTTTTATTTTGTAGATTTCTTGCTCTGATTCATTTATCAGTTAAACAAACTCTGAGAAATCCTAAGTCTATGAAACTTGTAATCTTGTGATGCTCCTCTGTCTCAAAAGATAGGATGTCCTAACTAACCAACCAACCGCTATTCCATCTCCATTGTCTATTGAGTCTGCTTTAAACAAATTCTCTTTTGTCGGATTATTACCGATGTAATTATAAAAAGCTAATTTTTAAAGAATTTTAGACTAAGCTTTTGATAAACTTTGATTTTCGACTAGTCCACTACCAACTCTTCGATTTATTTCTTGCTAGAAGTATTCCTGATCCCATTGATAACGAGTAGGACCAAATAATTCGATTAATTTTGACATGTAAAAATATTACCAATCAATAAAAAAGAAATATATGTAAAATTTTGGATAGGAGAACATGTTCCAATGTGGAACAGAAATCAGGTGATATGCTGATAAAATTTGGTGCGGATGTATCTACAAGATTAACACTTTAACGTATAAGTCAATGAGGTCATACATGTGTAACTTGCAAGAATAAAATTAATCTTAGTGTGGCGTGAAGTTACGCCGTTATATGGACGATAGTTAGGATCGCCCCCAGTGTATACAATGTAAGATGTGGTAGACCTCTGGACGATCCTTCGTGTCGATAAGAAAAATGGTGGTGAGTTAAGCAGGAACAAGTGACCTTGGGAACACATACATTAAATGTTTCTCTTGCTACTAAAACGTTTCATTGTGGAAGCCCTCCACCCTATACCCCTAGGATATGAGTGAGGGCGACACAATTTAGAGCGCTTGAGCACACTTAAGTGTCATTATAGAACCAAGGTTGATTATGGATTGTTGATTGCTTCATTTGATGATATTTTGATTTCTGATTGTAGATTCAAATGTCATTGACTGCCTATAAATTAAGTGAGTGCATCTTATCCATGAAAGACTGGGACCAAAGTTTACTTTCCTTCATGCATGGAAAAAATATGTTTGAAGTTTATATAGATATTTTTAAAACTTTTGAGGATGGAGATTATTTTTTCACCAATTCAACTACAATTCCTATAAAAGTTTGTGTGACATAGAAGATCATGTGGATCGTAGAATCTTCCTTCTGAAATACATTTTTTTTTATCAATTTCTTAAGTATTTTAAAAATAATTATTTTATGCAAGACCCGAGAGTTTATATCTATAAATCTTGTGACCTGTCTCTAGAGATCAATCTCATCTCATTTTAATCTCCATTTTATGGATGAGGACTAAATATTTGGTGAGGAGTGGGAACTTAGGAAAAGAAAGAATGAATAGTAGATAGAGTGTGAAAGAAAAACAAAAAATACGAAAGCGTCTTAGAAATGATTTGGTTTTGAATGTTCTTGTTGTTACATGGAGTTGCAAATTGCAATGAATGAGTCAACATCAAGATAACTTCATTTTGTTGACTGACTTAAATTTTGGGTATCATTTTCTTAGTAAAAAAAATACATCAACCAATTTAAGCTTATCTTTTTCTTTTCTTTTTTGAATAACCATATTATTATTGCAAAGTATTCAATCTAAAACTAATCTTTATATTATTGCAAAGTACTCAATTTAAAACTAATCTTTATTATCATTGGAGAATTTTAGTACTCTCTCATTATTCTAGTCACATTTTTTCTATTCATAAAGTTTGAACCTAAGCTTTATTTTAAACCACTACAATAATATTTTATGTTTATGTTCTAAGAGCCTACTTGAGTAAAAAATATAAATCTAAGACCCTTCTAAAGTCGAAAATTTATACATTTCTATTTTCTAGAACATTATTATGTTGACATTTTCAAATGAATTGAAAGCTACACATGATCTTTTTCTAATACTAGTTTTTTTTCCTTCCACTAAAATGATAGCTAAAAGTTGTATTTTTATAATAAATTTAGTTGTACAGTTTCAACCAAGTGATTTGACTTATTAGTGCTTAACTTATAATTTAAGTTAGCCCTATAAATATCTCTTTGTTTATTCAAATCTCAAACACGTCTGAACACTTGAGTTTTTTTTGGATGAATTTAATAATCTGTTTTTTTTTTTTGGGTATGAACAGAGTTCATAAATAATGTATATTGAAATTACTAAATACTCCTATATTAATGTTTATTTTAAGCTTGTTCGAGTTTGTTGATCAGTCCATAATTATGAAGTCAGATGAAAATATTTTCTTTGCTTCATTCCAATTTCATATAAATTGATTGTGAAATTGTGAATCTATTATATTCTTAAATATTTATTATTTTCTCTCTTTCTAATCATGTAAATTTGTCTTTCTAATATCATTAATGAATGATTATTTTGTAAAATCCTTTATAATTTCTCAAAGCGGAGAGCGTATCACTCAAGAGAGTAATAATCTAATGTAGTTTCAAAATTTGAAGCGCCAAATAAGTCTATTTCAAAATCACGGTAAAAAAATCAATCATATCTATCTATAAGATAAAAAGTTTAGCATTCGAAGTTTATTATTATTGATTACTTTTATAAGGTTTAATTATCTTCAAAGAGATCACATTTCCAACATCAACCCGTTTTTATAAAGTCAAAACTTATAATTGATTAAACCCCACAAAAATGTTTCTAACACATTGTTCACACAACTTTAATCTGCACAAGTCTCTTGAAGAAGCTTGGCTTAGAGTGGATTTCAAAATAGTGAAATGAAGCAATAAATGTGCAAGAAAGAAGCAATAAATGTGTCAATATGTTGTTGAATTCAAAGTTCATAAAGTACAAAGAATACTAATAATTCCAAAATATATAGTTGCTTAAATTTCTTTCCCCAACTAGTTTTCAATCAGAGGATATTATCAATACTAGTTTATAACTCATACACAGACGATTTCTACATCATCCAATCAATCATTTGAAGATAAAAAAGACAAAAATAATCATGAAACCAAAAATTGATACCCACTTCCTAAAACTTTTTCCTTGCAATCAATTTGATTGAAGGAATATGAGACATTTTAACTTAGCAAATAGTCCCTATCTATAATAAATCCCTTTAAGGCTTGAGCAGGAGGGAGAAACCAAATTTAGGACTATTTTCCAATGCCTTTGTTTCAAAGGCGCCAGAGATTGTCAAGAATGACCTATGTGTAAGCTCATGCCGCAATAACGCCCCAAGATTACCATGGTTATTCAGCTTTGTCTTCACTGTTGTTCGAGGATCAACCACATAAGAACATCCAACCGTCAACGTGTTCTCATTCGTAGAGAACTTCCTGCTCATTTCTCCCACAACCGCTCCCCCATTCAATTTTTCTAGGTCGCGCAAGTACGATACCTTCATGGAATCTCCCTTGTCAGCCCTAAAAAAATGAAACAAAACAATTATCAGTTATTCAACAAGTCTTCCAAAGTTGGAGGTATCTTAAAACAGCATCACACATATACATCTAAAATACCTGAGTTACTTACAAAATGGCAGAAGCATGGGAACTCGGCATCTTCAAGCACAATCCAGCATTATACTTTGTAAACTTCCCAACACTCGTGGAGTAGCTAGTTTCTGCACCAAATGCAATTCCAGGAGTACCAATTGTCGCAGAAAAATCAATAGCAGGGTTGCGATTTAAATCAACAGAAGTAGTAAAACCAGCATGATCATGAAGATATTGGATCTCAATCTACATAAATCAAAAAACACAATCGTCAAAACTTCAAAAGTATAAAACACTACTATTTGTCCCAATTACAAATCCAATCTCATACACCAAACAGTCCTCTGTACCTTGCCGGAATTATAATCAGGTAACCGAATAGAAGCAATGGCTTTCGCAGAAGTCACGAAATCTGTGAGAGTAAATGTCGTCAACACCTGAAGAACATATACATATTACACAACACAGCTAAACAAAGCAGAAAAATATAACTTAATTTAAAATCAATTAAATCGAAAATCGATCGAGTACATACACTAGATTCGGTATCAACTTTGAAATGAAGAGTATTGTTTTTGTGGTTAATTTGAGCAGCAACATCTCCATAGGAAAGTCCTCTACTCTTCAATAACGTTGAATTCAAATCCTGAATTTATGATAATCAACAACAATTAATAATAACTTGCAATTACTAGAACTAAATCTCAACAGAAGTCGCGAATAAACTTAAAAACAAATTATGAAGTAGATTTGATGAAAAGTAGTTACGCACGATGCCGGAGTTGGTGGAGGAGGAGATTGTGAATCGTTGATCGGAGTTGTAATCTTTGGTAAGGATATCTGCGGCGAAACCGGGATCGGAAATTCAAATCGGAATTCGAAAGAGAAATAGAAAAAATGAACGAGAAAAAAGAGAAACGGAGAGAGTGAGTGAGTTTACCTCTGGATAATTTTCCGATATCGGAGAAGAGACCGGGGCCTTTGGAAGACATTGTTGATGAACGCCGAAACGAAGAAGAAGCAAGGGTTTATGTAAACCCTTCACAGTGTATTCAAAAAGCGAAAGAAAAAAACAGCAAAAAAACGAATGAAAAATTACAACTGAGAAAATGCTTTCAATGAGAGTTGAACTCATGACCTCCCGCTTACTAAACGGGTGCTCTAACCAACTGAGCTATGAAAGCTTGTTGAAATGTAAAGCAATTTTAATAATTAATATAATAAATATTGGAAGAGATATAACAATGTTCACACGTATTATAAGTTAAAAGGCTTAACAACTTTACTCTTATTACTAATTAACTAGTGGAACTTCTTCTCTTCTGTTTGATAAATTAGAATATATTATTAATAGTGTCAAGTCATTTATTCAACTTTAAATTGTCATTCTTTATATGCATGTTTTGGAAATGAATTTCGTATATAATTTAATTATGTGAAATTAAAATGTAATATCTCACCATTTAAATTCAATTTTCTAAATTTATCATGTGTTTTTATCTTTGTAGAATAGGAACATATCACATTATACATTTTCACATATAAATTATAAATATAATTTATATCAATTTTTTTATCTTCTTTTTAGTGATGCAACACTTCGAAAGAATTATATCCAAAATATAAAATTTGAAATTTGAAAAAGGTCCATAATTATTTAGTAAAAAAAATAGTAAATAATAGATAAATTAGGTGATACAATATCTTCTTTGTAAAAATCTTTATGCAAGATTTGTTTGTAGATCTATACATTTCTTTTTTATCTTAAAAATTTATCATCAAGTAGAACAATAACAAAAAAAAAATTGTAATGTAATTAGATAAATACTATTTCAAAAGCCATTTGGAAGCAACTTTTATCCCTTTCAATTTGTTCTTTACATGATTCCAATGTAAAAAAAAACAAAGAAATTACTTGATAGCAAAATGGAGCAATAGTACTCAATCTTCTTAGTTACAAGCTCTATAATTCATGGAACATTATTCACCAAAACATTTTGGCTATATATCATATAAGTATACATTATAAACCATCTCTGCATCCAATCCATTGGTGTAAACTTGAACAACCATAAAAGATGGAGCATTAATGTTGAATAAGAAACACTTTACACACTTAACATGATAAAATATATTTAAACCATATTAATTTCATAATTAGGTAGAATCAAATGAACACTCTTCATGTTCTTTTCACCAATGAAATTCCACTAGGGTCACCTCCCCATTCTTCAAGCACAACCAAGACATTCCCACTTGGACTCAACCATGAACGAGGAATATGATACCATTTCTGTGTAGGTTCTCCGCAATTTGTTCTGCATTTTGCATTAGTAAACGTTCCGGCATAATCACATTCACCGCAATTACCATGAGCAATATATCCAGGCCAATGACGACCGATGCTTTGATCATTTATCCATATTTCACCCTTTCCCATGCTACTCATATCTAGGGCCAACGGATCCTCTCCGTCCGGCGCATTAAAGGTTGTCTAACAAGATTGAAGAGAAAAATGACTCAGATTTCATGCAAATAAAGATGTTCATATGAAACATTGACACAATTGTTACCTTTTTAGTAAAAATATTCTTACCTTGTACCATGTCAAAGGTTGTTTTGTAGCCAATGATGATCCTTGTGTCCACTCAACAGATGAACTTCCAGTTATGGTATGAAGGCTCAAGGATTCGCCTTTTAGTCCAACCTGTCCAACAAAATCAAACTCGTCTCAACAATGTACATTATAATAAAATTTTAGTCCCTGCAAAAAAAATTATTTGCGTATTGAACCTTTTAATGCTGCTAGCAAGAAATGAGATGTAGAATATATCAAACCTTGTAAGACCATTTCTGCCACGACAAGTCGCGAGTCCCTTCGTTTAGACCCTTCAATGTTACAGGTCCTAACACTCCAACATTCCATGTTTCAAAGTGCAAGCCAACATTCTGGTTTTAATTTGAATGCAGAAAAAAGTTAAAATATTACTCATCACCAAATTGAAAATGTCACCTAAAACATATACATAAAAAAAAATACTAACCGGAAGACCGACGGCAACACTAAGTAAAGAAATCTTGTTGTTGCCAACCTTTAGGTTCACACTTTCACTAAATGTTAACTTAGGATTATCCAATCCTCCATATACAGTTCCTACATTCATACAACATATTGTTCATTTAAAATATATATAAATGAAATTTATCATGAAAAATTTTCCAAGAAGAAAAAACATACTGACCTGAAAGTTGTCCATTAACAAAAACAAGTAGAACATGACCTGCTGAGTTTGCGGTAAGAATAGGAGACGGACCGTTCTTTATAAAACTTTCATTAGGACTAATGTTGACACTGAAAATCGTTAAATAATAGAATTAACATCAAGACACTAATTGATATTCTAATTTCTTTTGATGTGTTGAGAAGTTAAGAAAGTTGAAAAATTCTTACTCTGTCAAAT
Source organism: Lathyrus sativus (assembly GCA_963859935.3). Lineage (NCBI taxonomy): Eukaryota > Viridiplantae > Streptophyta > Magnoliopsida > Fabales > Fabaceae > Lathyrus > Lathyrus sativus. The sequence continues at coordinate 1,162,736 of OZ012740.1, forward strand.
ACCACAGATAATCTGAAGAATCGCGAGTAATGTTGATCTGCTCCCAAAGTGCTTCTGCTGTGACAGGATCGTCTTCACTAGAGAAGGCGGGATCTTCGGTGTATGATTGCCAATCAAACGTAATGTTTGTCGGAGTCATCGCTTTTGGGGAGCTCTTTACACCAACCTACATTTTGGTATCAGAGTCCGGTTTGTCCATCAGTTATACCTTTACTAAACAAAACTTATTCAACATATTTGGTTATCTTGTGTTACCTTTGCGGTGTTGAAAACTTCGGTTTTGCAATCAGGAAGAATGCTGACAGACCAAGGTGGAAGGTCATGATGGCTATTTCCAAATGTAACCGTTGCCGCCGATTTCGTGTCATAATTTGCAAGAAATGCAGCACAAACACTACTACTTATGTAGTACACATGTGCCTAAGAGCAAATTGACAAAACAAATCTTTAACACAGTAACAATTTTGAACCTTAATTTTATCATGAACTAGATAATAGAATTTACCTCGAGGTTTTTCCCGAAATATGTGACCGTAGGATCCACAGCAATCAAAGCTGGCTCACACTGTTTTATCGCTTTATGTAGGTCTCTCAAATGTCCCCATTTTGGTTCATTCACAAGTCCTAACATTTTGAAACACTTTAAAATGCTTCTAACTGTTATAATTCAAAACATGCAAACAATTCAAACCGTAACGCGTACCATATTCGTCAATAGGAGCATCATAATCATAGCTTGTGGCAATGAAAAGACCACTCGATGTTCGACCAAAATTAGTTCCTCCATGGTACTGCATTCAAAGATAAGATATCAGACAAAAATCAAAGTTTCTATAACATAAACTCAGAAGTAACATATACCATATAGTAGTTAACAAAGGAGCCGCGATTTTGTATGAATCTAGCAACCGAGTATGCCAAATCTTCGATCGGTCTATGAGATATGCCGCTACCAAAATCGGTGTACCTATAGAATCGGTAACAAAAAATTAAACATTTGATCTCAAATGAAATGCTTCTAGCTTTAAGTTAATGGTAGCATTCGAATGAGAATGACTTACCAACCAGACCAATTCTCAGTCCACATTTTCGGTTTATTGTTCTCATTGGGAGTGAAGTTTTCACAATAATATCCATTGCAAGTGTCAATCTACAACACAGTCAATAACTAATATTAAAATCCTCGTTTTCATATCATCTGATCTTGATCAAACGACTATCGATTTTCCAAATGCGTGAATACAGATAGTCCTGATTACAAAAGAAAATCTTACAACGGGATCAGGGGCGTCTTCTTGCTTGCACATATCCCAAGGTACACCGGTGTCTAGACCTACCGCCATTTGAGCAGCCCAACTTGTGTAAGCCTTTCCAGGAGCACCAATCTCCCATTCCACAGGTCCATACTCATTCTCAATCTGTAAATTCAAATGGATATCATAAACTTTATGATAAATATTTAACATAAACTTTATAATAAAAATTTGTTACATCAAAATAGTTATTTATTTACCTGAGACATAATTATTGGACCACCTTGAGTTTGAAACAAATTCTCTGATTTCATCAAGCTCACAATCTTAGTGGTAAATTTTTGCATTGCAGCCTAACAAATTTACATCATGCCAAAAATTTAGATGATTAATTAAAAATAATTAAACAAAATCACAATCAACTATTTATTAATAAATCATTGGAAATAATGATATGCTTAAAATTGAAACTCAAACCTTAAATGGTTCATTGTCTGTTCTAAAAGCCATGCCCGGAACATACTTGAGCCAAACGGGAAATCCTCTGCGCGTAAAACTTTTATTATAATCACTTGTAAAATCGCGTAAAAATGATTGATACTAATAATGTAAATTTTTTTACACGGACCCGAAGTTCCATTCAGCGCAAACATAGGGACCAATTCGCAAATGAACATAAAGACCAGCTTGCTGTGCTAGCTTGATAAACTTTACCAAGTCAAATCTACCCTCAAAGTAATACTGAAAAATTTTCAACATTATATAAAACTTGAATTAGTGAAAAATAATTAAATTAAAAAATGAAAGAACTCATCAAAAAAATAAATATTACATTTCCAGGAGAAGGCTCATGTCCATTCCAAAATACGTAAGTTTGAATAACATCTAGACCTCCATCTTTAGCCTTTTGAAATAAATCCGGCCACATCTGCATAGAAACATATTTAAAATTATCATCAATATTGACGTGCCAGTATCATGTCAACGTCTGTGTCAATGTTTCGTAGTGCATAGTCTATCTATGAAATTGAACAAAGAAAAACAAAAACTAATGCTCTATAGTAGTTATTATGAGTATCGCGTGTCAGGTGTCTGTGTCAATGTTTTATAGTGCATGATCTATCTATGAAATAGGACAAAGAAAAACAAAAAGTAATGCTCTATAGTTAGTGGAGTGTACCTCTGGTGTGCTTCTTGGATAGTGGATAGAACCAGATATCAAAATTCTTCTCTGTCCATCAATTACAATGGCTTTATGATCATAACTAACAGAAGCTGTAACACCACAAACCCACAAACACAATAACAACATCATTCCCATCATCATGTGAAACTCTTGTCCCATTGTTAAGACTCTAGCTTGATGAACTAACTCTCAAGCCAACAATGGTAAAGAGTTTTTTGTTGCTTAACTTTTGTTTAATGGTTTGATATTTATAAGAGTGAAAAAGTTAATTGAAGAGACATGAGAGATAGAATGTTTTGTTTTAAGGTGAGGTGTGTTTGGTTTGAGGTGAAGGGAGTGTGAAAATAAGTGCTTTTTATTGAGTTGGAGAAGGATGGGAAGAGAGTGGGGGATTATCAATATGTGACCCATTTTCTAAATTAGATTTGTGCAGGATGATTATATTTTAATTTTAATTAAAAAGAAGCAACTTTTGCATCACTTATAGACTAGTTAACAAGATTACTAACTTAATAACTTATTTAATTAAATTAGTACTCCCTATCTAACGATTTATAAAAATGATAAATTTTATATTTTGTGGATAACAAAATTAAAACCGCCAAAGAAACATATTATACTAGTAGGAGACATAAACACACAAAAATATTTTAACTTAGCAAAAAATTTAAATTTAAAGTCAATTGCTCAAAAATATAAATATAAATGAATTAAAATTCTAAAGAAAAGGCGGATTACAACATCAACTAAACAAATCACAAAAATTATTACAACAAAATCAGTCACACATAACGTTTACAATCAATATGGAGATTTTATTCTCGCCCATAGTAGGCATAACTTCATATGAAACATTCCTTTGATTTATTTTGTGGACGGGTTAATCTTGAGTAGGACTAACCTCTTCATAAAAATATTCATAAAAATATGTGTAGTCCCGTCTCTAGAAAGTATGGCATCCATCATTAGGCTTGTCAACCAGCTTTTCATCTTGAGCGGCCGCCTAGAATAAGTCGAACTTGCTCGGGTCAAGGGAGGGATACAAGAAAAAAAAGAAAGCTACTACTTCACCTTGTAGAATGTTTGATAGGAGGCTAGTGGATTTTTTAAACAGGATTCGTCCAAGTCAAACTTTAGCAAATCCTTGATAGCAACATTCGCATCAATCGTCTACTTTAGAGATCATATCTTTTCTCTCACTCACGTCAGCTCCTCACCCTCCTCGCCTTACTTTTGACAAATCTTCTTTTTATTGGTTCTTCCTCGCCTTCATCTTCACCACAGAGCATTGAGATTCTTTGTGCTCCGACTCTAAGGAAGGGAGTCTTTCATTTTCTGAATCCAACAGAGTTTTATTTTGATAAAAGTTTTTCATCATCTTCCTTGCATTCTTCTCTGCCATATCACACTTCTCAAACAAATCTTTCACTAGAAGGAAACCTTTAACATGTAAGTTGTAACACCCCGAATTCAATTAAATTATGTAATTGAGTTTAGTTTGTTCTGTTTAATTATTTAAATTAATTTATATGCTTTTATTTAGACAATGAATGAATATATGTGTTGGTGGGTACTAGAGAGAGAGAGAGTTAAGTGAATGGTAAAAATTAATTGGATTAATTTTAGTTAATTTGATTTAAGAGGAATGATTAAAAATAGAGTTATTGAGAAGAAATTTAGATTTAAATTAAAAATAAGAGAAATAACATAAATAGGTGGAAATTGAGTTATTAGAATTAAAACTTAAAATAAAAATAATTTAAGTTAGTAAGAGGAGTGAGGTAGGATAGAGAATATGAGAGTAAGTTGAGGATAATTAACAGGATAACTTAATTAAGGAGAATTAGATTTTGGTTTAAATAAAAAATGTGAGAGTTGAAACATATTATTTTGGAACAAGAGAAAAAAGACAAGAGAGACAACTTAGGGCTTGAGAAAAATGGGCTTATCACCATTGTTGTAGAGCTTGTTTTGTTGAAAATTCAAGGTAATGGAGAGATTACTCTAATATTTGTGTATAATGTATGTAGGGTAGATAGGGATCCTTACCCTCCTTCTATAGGTTTTTCATCTTTTCTTCATTGTTGAGGTTTATGTGTTCTTGATGAAAAGTTATGAAAATTGTGTCATAATTGTTGTAATTTATATGTGATTTGTGTCTTAATTTACTATGAAATTATACATTATGTGGTGATATGAATCTGCAAGTTGTTGTCGTCATCAATGCGTGTTTTCTTTTTTTATGAACATAATCTTAGATTCATGATTAATTGATGAAATTGGATGTTAATCAGTGCATATCTGATGTTTTAATTATGGTATAACATGTATATGTTGTCTTCTATTCGAATTAGGCAATTAGAGGCCATAAATCAGAGATTTAATACGACTCTAACGGTGAAATTATATTTATGGTTTTTGCAGTTTTGGGTGACTTCGCTTAGCAAGGATGAACGTTGCTTAGTGAGGAAGGCGCTCGTTAGCGAGTTGTGACAGAATGCGATATTTTCTAGTTTTTGATTCTCGCTTAACTTGTTGAGTCTCACTTTTGTTGATGATTATTGAGATGTGTGGTTTGAAGTGAGAACTATTGTTAATGTGTTTAAATGAATAATTGTTTACAGTTAATGTAACGTTGTAATCATTATTGTTTTGTTGTCATATATTGTATGGACTAGTGATATGTTGTGGTTGTATTATTGTATGTCATACATGATATGTTGTGGTTGTTATCAAATAGGCGAGTCACAAGTTTAGATGTTAGGACTAGTGACTTATCAAGAGCTCAGATGATGCAGCTTGGGGTTCAGATGTTGAGATTCAGTTCGTATGAAGAACCATTGTTGAGTTGGTACCACGTGCATATAGAGTCAAGGTGTTGTCACATTACATACAAATTAGCATTTGTGAATTGATAATTGTTTTGTGAATACATTACACATTAAGGATTATTGTTATTGTTATTTAGACTACCCTTCTTAATCCTTTGCACCACTAACATATTTGATTGTATTCTCACTTTTTTGTTTGTGAGTTGATGTACGATGTGTATAAGATACTCAAAAATATGAATATGTTTTAAACTAATGTTAAATTATGTGATTTAAAATCTAATATTTTATTTGTGAAATTTTATTTTGAAGTTGTTGTTAAATACTTTTCCGTTATTTGTTGTCAAATGTGTTATGACCGTCTTTCATGCTTTTAGAGATCATGCAACATGCTAAAATGGTCATTTATAAGTTGATGTCATTAAAACACTTAACCCATAAAGCGGATACTTCTTGAATTTTGAAAGGCACCAAATATTATCTTCCTTGATGAGGCCTTGCTATGCTGCCGTCTAAGGGCACCTCCCCCTTCAAAGTTGATAGCGGCATTTACCTTCAAATAAACATGAGATTTTCTCAATTTAACTTTGTGCCTCTTCGTCTTAAATAAAATATCTAAAAAAAATACAATATAGAGAAGTTAATAATAAAAAGTTCAATTTAACTTTGTGCCTCTTCGTCTTAAATAAAATATCTAAAAAAATACAATATAGAGAAGTTAATAATAAAAAGTTAAGAGAATTTTTTTCATCTCTGCTATCTTTTTAAAAACTTATTTCTAAAACACCATAAGTTTCAAAATAATTGTTGTTTTGGCACAAGGGTAACAGTCATATTTTTTTAAAGTGTCGCCCTTTTAATAGGCGGCAATAACTAAATCTGATTTTTTTAATATTTTTGAAGGTGCCGCCCTTTCAATGGGCGGCAGTGACCAAATTTTTTTTTTTAAGTTTTAATCAAGACACTGTGGGCGACTTTATGCCAAAAAAAACGTGGCATTTTGATATATTTGTTGAAATATATGACAATTTGGAAATAAATTTCTAAAAAAATGGTAATGATGAAAAAAATTCAAGTTACATGAAACTTAATAATAAAATATTATTAAATAAATTACATAATAAAATAAAAAATAAAGATAAAATGATAAAAAAAAATAAAAAAAAATAATTAAATAAATTACATAAACGTAAAAATAATAAAAAACTAAGTCACACCACACCAAACCAAAGTATATATGACTACTTCTTGGATATCAACTACTGGCCTATGTCAGGTAGGTGCGATGATGACAATATCTTATTTCTAATGAAATTCACTAAACTAAGTAAAAACTATCCATCAATCTTTAATGATGGAATACGATCACGAGGATATCTCACGACTCATCAATCAGAATATATTTATTTAGTTAACAATACTTAATTCACTGAGTTTTAATTTGGTAACAATATTTATTTGGCAAATTTATTGTTATAAAATAATGTTTTTATTCCATTCTGTTTCTAAGTTTCTCCTGTCCATTCCACATTTCCACTCTCCATCTATTCCATTTATTCATTTTACCATTCATTATTCATTATTCAAATAAAAAATAAGTCTTCTTCAATCTAATAGCAAGATTGCCGCCATAGCATACAGCAGCATCATGAACAGCTATGAAACAGAGCAAATTAAGAAATTATAAGTAATTAAAGAGGTGTATGAATAGCAAACGAAGATGAAAATATGCATGTAAAACAGCATTAAAATTAATTTCAGATTACGTGAAAGCTTCACTTCAAATTACAACTAGGAATATGATGAATTATATGACTTGCAGTTTTAAAAATAGAGTGAAAAAGAGAAATTAGAAGCCTCAGTACCACAGCCAAGATATTAACATCAAAGAACAAACTATTCAGACGGTAATTCCAGTTCTGTTTTTATCATCATCGGCTTCACTAAATTATAATATACATAAATGTAATCGCACAAATCGGCTCTGCAAAATCATGGTTTATAAGATGAGCAGATTCCTATCAAAATGCGAAATAAATGAAATTCACTATTGATTTTGGTCCGATCATAGCATCGAAGGTCACTGCTATCGTATAGCTACCAGCGACGTGGCATCGGACCTAACTCAAACCCTAAATAATCTAAGTTTAAGAACACATAAGTTTCATGAAAAATTATGAGATTTACATAGCTGCGGCAAAGTGTGATGAAAGTATGAAGAAAGGAGATTTAAGAGATGAGTTTTATAGGCGTGCTTACTGTTGTTTTCTTTATTAGGGTTAGGGGTTTTTGGTTTGGGCCAACAATGTGAACTTGGATCAAGTAGTTTGGGCCATCAATGATGAAAGGATAAATTTAACAACATTTCTTTCTTAATGCACTTTATAGGTTTGTTAAGTACCACACAAAATTTTAAGGTTTAATTCATCTTTTAATTCTTTAAGTTATTTTATTATTTTTAATTAGTCTCATAGATAAAAAAACGTTTCAATGTAATTCTTTAAGGACGTTTTGTTAGCACAATAAATCCCTTATGTTAGTTTCTTTAGAAAAAAAACGTTAAAACACATCTATGTAGCATTTTTTGATACTTAGGTGACATTGTTTTTTATTTTTTTCACTCTATTTTCTTTCTGATATGTTAATAGGAGATCTTTGGTGTTGCTAAAGTTCTTTTTGGTTTTTTTTAATAACTAATATCATAAACTATTCAGCTACTCTCAGAACTTCATTGTTGCTTCTTTGTTCTTTAAAAAAAAAACCTAGCAGATGCAAATAACAAGACAGTCGTAGTTGAAAGAGATTTTTAGGGATTCTGGTGATGATTCAATTGGAATTGCTAAAGAAATTGTTTTTAATATAGACAAAAGAAAAGGAAATGGGAAGGGCAAAGGTAAGGGTAAGATGGTGAGATTCTAAAAGATGATTTTCCTACTTTCAAACTTCCAAAAAGAATGGATGATTACAAGTGGGAATTAGGGACTTATTTAGATTTTAAGGAAGACTTTAAAGAGGGAATTAGAACTTATGCTATTCATTCTGGTAGAAACCTACAATTTAAGAAAAATGATAATAAAAGGATGAGAGTCATATGTAAGAAAGGTTGTCCATGGGAGTCATACTGTGCAAAGTTACAAGATAATAATACTTGGCAGTTGAGAAAGATTCTGGACAAGCACACGTGCAGTAGGGACTATAAGGTAAGGTTCCTAAATTCCAAATGGTTGGGGGGGGGGGGGGAATTCAAAGCAATGTAAGAGAGAATCCTAATTTGAAGTTGAGTGATATAATGGAGAAAACAAAACAAAAGTAACATTTGTTGTAGTTGAGGGAGAAGCCAAAGATTCATGGAGTTAGTTTTTGGATCTATTCACACAGGATTTGGGATGTGTGAGATTATGTAAAACATATACCTTTATAAGTGATCAACAAAAGGTGTATATTAATATTTTTATAAATGACTATGTTTTTTATATAATTTGTTTTTGTTATCTTTAAAACTTATCTTATATGACTAAAATATAGGGGTTGTTACCTGCCATTGATTAGTTGCTGCCAGAAGTTGACCAAAGGTTTTGTGTTAGGTAAACATCATTGCTAAAATATTGTGTTATATAGCAATGTATTGATGATGATTATGAGCCTTGTATTTGGAATTTCTGATTATGAGCAATATATTGCAATTTCTGATGTGGATGTTTCCATTATGTTATTGGTAGGCAATTATATTTGGAATATTTGGTAGTTCCTGATGTGGTAGTTTCTGTTAGGTAAACTCATTTTGTATTTGGAATATTTGGTAGTTTCTGATGTGGATGTTTCCATTGTGATATTGGTAGGTACTTATATAACAATTTCAGGAAGAAGTTTCCTGGTGTCAAATTAAAGGAATTGATGTGGAAAAGTTTACTGGTTTCTGGTAGGCACATATCACTCAATGAAGAAAAGTTTATTGTTAATCTGTCAAAGCATGAGTGTTCATGTATAAGGTGGATGTTGACTAGGCTACCATGTTGTCATGCCCTTGCATCTATGAAGGATCAGCATTTACAGGTAGATGATTTTGTTCCTGATTATTACAAAAAAGGAGTGTTATAAAGCTTGCTATGCACCAGTGGTTTGTTCAGTCCACTTGCAAGCTGCCTACGACAACAACAACAAATGTTGCTGCTACATTAACACCACCATCAACAGCTTCTGCTACAACACCACCACCACCACCAACTACTGTTGCTACAACAACACCACCACCAATTGTTTCTGCTACAACACCACCACCAACTGTTGCTGCTACATCAACAAGACCACCAACTAGCAACTGCTGTTGCTACATCAGCCCAACCACAAACACCAATTGTTGTCGCATCAAGCCTACCACTAACAAAAGTTGTTGCTACATCAAGATAACCAACACTAGTTACTGCTACATCAAGGCAGCCAACACTAGATGGAGGTTCAACTCAGCAAGTATCCAAAAAAAGAAAGAGACTTCAAAAGGGTCTAAAACCTGTTCTGATCCAACCATTATATTATGTTTATCTTTGATGTGTACTAGTTATTTCACTTTTTACCTATAATGTAGTTTAAGGCTAAGGCTTATAATGCCACTTTTGTTGGATTCAACTATTGTAACATATGGCATAAAATGCATATACTCTAGTTATGTCTAATGACTTGCAATGCCACTTCTGTAATGACTTGTAATATTAATATTGCAACTAATGTTATGGTTTTGTGGCTATTGTTATGACCATTTTATAGTTTGCGTTTGTTCTTGTAATTGTGGAAAACAAACAAAATTAACATTTCACAAATACAATTCATTGATAAATCTTGACAGAAACAAAAGTAACATTTCACAAACAAAAGCAGCTACATTTTATTGATATATTTTGAAAAATACATAACAATGTTGACAAAACATTTCATAGATACAATTAAACCTCCTTGTTCACAACTACATGTCATTACACAGAAAAACAACCAACCTAAAAAACAATTGTTACAAATATAACATTAAACAATAAGCTCAATATTCGAATGATTATAGACAATTTCAACCATCCCCTTATGTTGATGATCTCATTCTTCAACATGTAAATTTTCTTCTTCTGCCTCTGTATCTTCAAATCCCTTTCATTAATAATGTCGTCGTCGAACCATTTGAATATTACATCCCTTATTCACATGATTCCTGAAATTTCTGCAACCCTAAAACTTTTTCCCAAAAGTGACACTACTCATGTCACCCACGGTACGAAGCATACATTCATCTTGGCAAAAGAACTCCCTCCTTTTGTTTCTTCGAACAGCCGACCCAGATGTACCAATTGAATAACTACTTAACATTTTAGACATTTGAGATGAAGAGAACAAGATTCAGACAACAAGATGAAGGAAGCTACAAGAAGGAAGATGAATGAACCATGAAGACGAATATGTTGAGAAGAAGATGCAGGAAGCTACAATCATTTTTTTTAACCATTACCATGAAGCAAACATTTAACCCTTTAAAAACTAAATTAGTTATTCATTTGATGACTAGGCATACAATTAGAATGCCACCTTGGCAGTAACTAACGGTCTAACACATGAATGAACGGAATGGATCAAACATGTTAAAGGATGTAACATTACGGGACCAAATCAAATCGTTTTTTTATTAAGGAACTATATCGCAACTCATAAATAACTTACAGGACTTGGGGACTAATTATTCCAAATTTTAAATATATTTCAGTTTTTGGAAATGCATCTCTGAACACACCAAAAGATCAATTAACGTTAAATATTTTGTAGATACATCTCCAAAACATTTTGGAGGTTAAATTGCAACAAACTTTTTTCCTTCCTCATTTCACATTTTATTCAAACTCAACTTTAATTTTTTTTGCAAATTTCTTCTCCACAACAAGTTAAATTTCATTCAATAATTATCAAGGGAACAACAATATTCATCTATAACATCAAAAACATCAATTTCTTGTAAGTTTTTTAAGTTTTCGATAAATGTTTGATTTTTTGTGTAAATGAGTAGAAATCAATTATTAGAGTTAGAAACGAGTAGAAATAACATTTAAGATAGTTTACACATAGTGTATTAGTTGTTTGTTGGCTGAAAATGAAGATCAAAACAAGTTTTTTTAACATTGCATAAGGTACATTAGAAAATTCTGGAGATGCATCTCCTGAATTTTTCAGCGTTTATTTTTCTACAAGAAATTTCAGAGATGCATCTCCAGAATTTTTCAAAGTTTTAGTTTCCCCCAGATTTCAGAGACGCATCTTCGGAATTTCCTGCAGTATATTTATTTGATTTTCTTGTTTTTGTGTTGTTTTCCTGCACTAATGATCTGCCTTACTTTAACTTACAAGCATAATGGTTGATAGACAGGATATATTTGAGGCATGGCAGGGTTTCTCAACACGCATCCGTTCGGCGGGAGAAGAGTCAGCAGGTTCTAAAGGCTCTTGGTCCCTTTGGTTAGGCAGAACCGTCTGCTTTTGGGGCTTGTGTTTCTCCTTATGCCATTCCATCTTCTTATTCCTGTAGGAGACGAGATTCACCATCTGGCGCAACACACCATATCCTCCCGCAGGTGTCAAGTTTCACCACTTCCACCTCCTACTATATATGTTACTTGTAACGCCCCATTTTATTTTAATTATTTTTCGTAATTAAATTATTGTGATGTTGTGTGCGTGTGTGTGTGTGTGTGTGTGTGTGTGTGTGATTATGTGTGTTATATTATGTTGGGGCACCCTATGGTAGAGGGTATTGATCTTAGAATTATAGACCCTAGGGTTGTTGAAAAATAATTACAAGTGTGAGTAGTGTGGATAATAGTCCCACATTAAATAAGAATATGGCAACTTGAGCATTTATAAGTGAGAGAACACACTCACCTATCACCTTAAGGTTTTGAGTGAATATGTGGCGTGTCTCTCACTTATAAATGCTCAAGTCACCATATTCCTATTCAATATGGGACTATTATTCACACTACTCACACTTGTAATTATTTTTCAATTCTCGGCCTCAAGTGTGAGTCTACCGCAATGCTCCCCCTCGAGTGTTTCTTTCATATACACTTGTACCACCATTGAAACTCTTTCAACTGGACACTTACCCACATGCGGGACACCTGCCCATGACCATGTGGGATATTTTTGATACAAGTAAGTTGATCACTTTCTCAAATCAAAGGGTCATGATACCATATGTTAGGTTATGAGGAGGAGCATCAACATTAGGCTAGAGCAACACAAGTGAAAGAGACATCACATATTCACCAAAACCTTAAAGAGGCCTTATCCTCGCTCATAGCTGGCCTTCCAAAAATGATTTACTTGCAGGATCAACCAGTGAATCCTTAGGACATAGCTATTATCATAATAATTTCTAGAAATGTCAAGAACACTTCGACATCGTTCATATTTGTGAAAGATAGTTTAAAAGTTTTGAAAAGATAAAGTTGCAAAGTTATAAAGTTGCAATAAAGATAAACTTCAAAGTAAAAATGCAGTAAAAGGGATAAATGGTAAATTGGAAGTAAATTTCTATTGAAATAAATGTGGTGCTTCAGACATACATTCCTTAATGAAATTTTTTTTCTCACTTGACTTATATACTTTGAGTGATTTTTAAAGTATTTGTAAAATAATGAACACACCAAAATCCTAACATTAAGACTCCTACTTATAATATGTCGAAAATAACTGTCTTTAACAGACATTCCTCCAAAAACTAACACGGTTCACTCTGCATGTTTTTGTTTCGCCACAACTATCCATACGTCCTTTCTTGAGAAACAAATAAAGACAAAGACAATTATTATCCGTATTTTGAATTTCAAACTTCTGTCGAAGGGAAGCCATATACACTCTCCGTCGAAGTTGTTGTCCAGACTTAGAAAATATTTCTAAGTATCTTCCCAGCATGTCTTCCTTATGAAGAGCCTTTTCGACTAGGATTCTGGCACATACTCCTGTCAAATTCGACAACTCAAGAAACACTTGATTTTTATTTATTATTCTTAAACAAGTCTTGGCGTCGAAATTCCCAGCCAACAGTCACCTGCTTCAGTTAGGTAATGAGCTATATATTGACTGTTGACTCATTGGTGTCGCCAGTGGATTTTGTAAACTTATGGACTTTCCATCCCCTTGGAAACTTTGTCTGCAACACATATAAGTTGGCCTTTTCAAGCCCATATTAACCCCATTTTGTGACATTATCCTGCCGATAATGATTGTCAGGTCATTTTCTCCCAAAATATTTCCCCGTCGAACCTGATGGACAACCTGGTGTCGATTAACCATTACGACAGGTGGATTACCATTCTCGTTAGGCACTTCTTGCTCGACGTGTTGGGGAATCACTTGTTGTCACTGGTTCACAGTTTCATCTAAGACTACTCCTTCATTTCGAACCTGCCCAACAGCCTGGGGCTATGCCCCTAGTCGAGTTTGGACTGGGGGAGCGTCAAAAAAGTCAGTGGTTCTTGTCATTTGAGTCGCCAATTGCTGGTAACTCTAATTTGTATGTTGAATCAATGGGTTAAATATTGTACCCATATGTTGTGTTAGAGTATTTATCATGTTATGGTTACTCTCATCCATTTGTTGCCTCATTGGCATGACATAACTTGTTGTCAGGGCAGGCATTGCTTGCGTGCCAAATCCCGCTTCCAGGTGGGGTGGCACATTTCATCCACGATTATCTATGGCTGAGCCCGACCCATAATAGGTGAAAACATGTTTGCAGCATTATCCCCGAACGTTGACGGGTTATTATGCAAACTTACCATAATCGTAGTTGACATTCCAAACTGTTGTTCACGTCCTGGCATGGGCGTTGTGAAACTTATGGCGAAAGGCCTAAAAGTTGTCGCCTCGAAAGGCCTGGGAGTCATCGTGTGACTCTGGGGTATTGGTGTAACAATTGCCCCCTTAGGCGGACTCGTCGATATCGTTGTTGTTGACGGCATCAGTGTGGTACTAGCAGTTGAAGGAGTAGGTTTAATAACTATCACAGAAACTGTTCACGATCTAACACTATTTGAAGGTTGGCATTCATTGTTGTTTCTAGGATTTCACCATTCTTCTAGCGTATCTTCTAACAACATGCTTCCTCACTTCTCTCTTGATTATTTTACCACACCTCAATCCCATGCACTCACGCACGCGAACAATGAAAAGTTAATGAAACGAATGTAGAAAACTTAAGATGTTTTTAAAAAAACAATAAAATAAAAGATAAACACACAAAACAGTCCCACTGGGCGTGCCAATTTTTTTGCGTTGGAATTTCGCAAATAAATGCAAATTTATACTAATACTTAAGGGATCAAACTCGAAAATCTCCCAAACATATTTGTGTGTTCTTTTTCGTTTAAAATAAGGGCGGTCGTCGACGTTAACTCAAACTTCTAGGACAATGTTGTGATTTCTCGAGGATAAAGAAAAGTAAAGGAAAGACAAGGAAAAATGCAAATAAAATACAATGTAGGGTAAAAAGGTTTGAAGTTAAAATGCTGGAGAAGTAAAGTTTGCTGAAAAGATAAAGGAAGTCGAAAATAAAGTGCAAAGAAACGTAAAGCAGTCATAAATAAAGTTGAAGGAAACGTAAAGCCAATCGAAGTAAAGAAGGATTTAAATGCATAAAAAGCAAGACTTTTTAAGATAAAAATTCTGGAATGTATTAAATTGGTGCAACGCACACGTACATTTTCCTCACTCGTTTCTCACAGTGTGGGTATTTTGAGTCTAGCAAAAACGTGTACAATTTGATGACTCTTTACAAAATAAACCTAAGTTGCTATATATACAATCTAAAATAACTGTGCAAGACTGCTAAAATATATCCATGATGACACATCTTTAGATCATGTAGCAGTTTTCTCCCCGACGTGCCCCACGTTCTAAGTAACTGTCGACGTTGATGTAGTAGTTCTCGCCTTATTCCTTCTTTTGAATATTTCAACTGCTTTGTTGGCGCCAAGAACTAAAGAACCTCTTCGAAACCTTTGATGTCGACCACATTAAGATAACTTGTCTCGACGTATCATTCATTTTAGTGATGAACTCTTTGCCAGTGTGACATAGTATTCAATTTCACTACGTGGCTAGTATATCATAGTACTAAATTCCACTAAGTCCCCATAATTTTTCTGTTCTTCGACCATATCACCTTCGATCAACATCACCTAGGGTGATCTCCGACCTTGAGTCATGTTAACCATGTTGACTCGTTCTATTTCTATCTCCCACGTGGCATATTTATGTCTAGCCTCATGAACACCTGCCATTTATAGTTAAGTCGAAAATTTTGATGTAACAGAACTGTGACACACAGGCTTCCTAGATGGTATAGTTGATAGTGTTATTTCTACAAAGTGAGAAAGAAACTTTAGTCTATAAAAATATAAGCATGGATAAAAAAGAGGTTCATAGAGAGCATATATACCCCAAGTCTCGCAACATCATGTTGATCTGCTATTTTTTGCCACCACTTTGAATTTATGTGTAGCCAATTTCATCCACCATTCCAATGATATATATACGAAAAATTAGGTAACCATGAGGTTGCTTCAGGCAACACAACAGACATTTAAATTGTTTGGGACAATAAAACTTGTTACATATCAATGCATTTTTTCCATTCCCCGATAATAATATCACAAAATGGAGTGACGTTAATAACTTTGTTCAAGATCTAATGTTTATTTATATCACCAACCGTGGTTCCTCCAATGAATTTTAAGAGAAATTTATGGTTTGAAGGTTTATAGAACAACTTATTAAGTTGAACCTGAAGGTTTGCTATTGTGCAAGTGTCTATAACAACTAACTGGGCATCATAATTCTGGCTACACGTTGTGGGAACAATCACATGGATATTAGTCCCCTATCAAGGAAAGTAAACCATGAAGTTTATGTATAATCATTAAAAGTAAGATTAGTAAAAAGATTTGAAACATATAAACACAAATACTTATCTAAACCAGTTCAAAAACAAATAATGTGAGTTGAAATAGCAACCAAACAAATAATAAATTGGTAAATATATTATACTGCAACTAGTTCAGAAACGTAATGACACATTATATATATGTGTGTGTGTGTGTGTGTGTGTGTGTGTGTGTGTATATATATATATATATATATATATATATATATATATATATATATATATATATATATATATATATATATATATATATATATATATATATATATATATATATATATATATATATATATATATATATATATGATCTCACCTGATCAGAGAGAATCAATGGTCGGCCACACGTCGTTGTATTGTTGTTTTCACCGGAGTTGTGGAGAGAAAGGGGGTGTACTTGTAAGGCACTCTGATGCTTAAGTGAGTAAAAGATCAGAGAGAAAGCAAACACAGAGGTTAGGTGTGGAGAAGAAGTTACCCGATCCTCTAGTGAAAGAGGGTATTTATAGTGTCTCCCTAGCGCAGGGCCAACAATTACATTGTATTGGGTCAGACTGTCAGGCCCAATCCAAGTAACTGTCAAGGCTTACGTGGCGTAATAAAGACCAGTACGTGGTCTTCGTCCTAGATCAACTATCCTGTGATCTTTGGAAGGTGGGTTGACCGACTCTTTCGGAGGTGGGTAGTTGTCTGATGATGTGTCCTCGCGTGGGAAACACGTGGAGGACGTGGGGGAAGTGCATGAGCTTCCCCGTCAAAAAGGTCTTCTGCCCGACACATGTGTCTGGTTGAGGCATGTGCTCGACGAAGGAAGGTTGGGCCTTGTTGGGCCTCATCAGCATACCATTGGGTTGGGCCTGCCCGACTGAGGGGCAGGTTCCGACCCAGTCTAGAACAATATATATATTACAGCAACCGAAGAAATAGTTATAAAAGTGGTAAATATATTATTCAAAAAATGAAGAAATAACATTACAACATCACAGGAATTAATCAGATGCATACAAAACGAAACCATTTGAGCATGAAAAAAATGAAACATAACCTATTGCAAGTCATGAAACTTAATAATAGAGAAATAACAAATATTGTACAAACATATATGCTTATAAAATGATAGAAAGTGAAAAATCCGAATAATAGAGTTGAATAATGACTTTCATGAACTCATATGTTTGTCAACGACGATCATCTCGAAATGCTCCTTGGTGTTGGAAATGACATTCCATTTATGGTGAACTTTCACACCGATCTTTCAAAGCTCTTTTGTGTCGTTAATGTCCTTGACGTTCTCAAATGGTCTTGCCATATTATGCACAAAGCAAAATGGTCTTGCCATGTTATGAACAAAGAAAGATTTGTTGAATGAAAGGAACACAAAAAATGAAAGGTTGCACGAGGTATTGGAAAGAAGATGAAAAAATGGCGTGATAAGAGGAATATTAGAGAAGCTACATTATGTGAAAGCAACAAAGTAGGGTGTTTGATATGATGTTGGCTTTTTCAAAAGTTCAAAAATAATGAAGTGATGAGGAGTTGGTATCATAAAATTGAAAACAAATTGAATCGTTACATTGGATTGTGGGTTTCGAAAAAATCAAAATCAATTATGTTAGAAAGTGATAATGTTGGTGACATTGTTATGTTGACAATTTTAACCCTCAAAAAATAGATTTTAGCCAATTAGAACAAATGATATAAATGTAATTTTTAAAACATATTCTATTGTATATTAAAAAAAATTTCAACCTCCTAAAATAGACTAATTTGATTAAATTGAATAAACAAATTATATGCATAACTTTTATTTTCTTCTACTTCTTGTGGTTTTGGTTGGTTACACTATTTAACATATTAACTTTTTTGTTTGAGGTATTGCCATGTCTCATCCATTATTTTTCTTCTTGATGTATTTGACTTTTGTTATTTTAATTTCACAACATGTCTTAAGATGTGTCCTAAATACATATGTTAAATTTAGGACAAAAGTTAACAACATATATTTTTTAAAAGATTATAGGATTTAGAATGAGATTCGCCACATGTTACATGACCAAAAAAACTATTAACCGAAAAATATATAATAACGACCATACAAAACAAAGCAGCTTACTATTCTGCCCTCCTAAAGTCTTAACTCCTAACCCACTTTCTTTTCAATTCTTGTTGTCTTCTCTATTGTCTCTTTCACGCCATTCATGTGGACACCACACCCTTTCAACACCATCATTTTCCCTCTACTTTATTCATTTTTTATGCAACTCTAAAATATCCTTTAATATCTTCCATTTTAAATTACATTTTTTTATAGCCACCGGTTCATCTCCAATATAAAGAATGTCAATTGCATTTAAAATTTTCACGATTTTGATATTTTGTCGTAGTTGTTTTGCGGCAATTGTCTGTTTTTCAATCCATTATCCTCTGTTTTGATTATTCTGTCTGTTTTGATGCTAGCTCCCAATAGCCAACTCCCACCTTTACCTAATCAAGTAAAGGATACTCTGCTCCATTTTGTCGTAAATGTAAAATAAAGCACACTATTTTAATTGTGGCAGCAATCATAGTTGCGTGTTCGTGCCTTACATAGGAGTGGGATTACAATTACATCTAACATATCACTAATTTGATAATTAGAATGTGATCCACAATGGCAATTTTTTAAAATCATATCCAAAGAAAGATCTGTTTATCTTTTAGTGTTGCCCATTATTATCTTGTCAATTTTCTAAATTAAAGATCAAATAGGCAAATATAGTTAGTAGTAGTACCGCATATTTTGGGTACCACATTTATAACGGTAACAAGAACATTCGCTACAAAAGAACCTAAAAGAGATAATATGAAAAAATAATAAAGTAACACAAGTAGCATTTTATTCTTTTCCTTTTGGTTGATATATAAAGTAACATTATTCTTTAAAGCCCAAAAAAGCAAACCAAACTCAAACTCAACAAACTCGTATCATTTACACCACAAACTTTACAAAGCTTCTCCGTTAACAAGATATTTACAAACTTCATATCTCTGTCTCTCTTCAAGAACCACACGTTTACACCTAAACCCGCACGTGTGGGATTGTCACTTACCACCTTAATTGCTACGATCTATGCTAGTACTATTTCTGATGTAGTAGTACGTGTAGATCTTGGTTGCCTCAGAAGCTCAATTAGTTTCTCAGCCTGAACCCAACAAAACAGAAAGAAAAAAAATAACATTATTAAAATATCCACAAAAAAAACATCTAACGTGATTTCTAATTCTCAATTATTGTCCAAACATGTGGCACTAAGAAAAGAACACACACCACAACACAGGCCCATGATAGGGTTCCATCATTTAAATAATCCTTAAAATAATGCTAAACCAATTCAAAGAAGAATATTCAAGATTTTACCAAATATATAATACAAGAATAATAAATAATAATAATTAGGGTTTGTCGTATGAACGCAATAGGAACAATTTTAATTAGACATAATTAAACATAATGCAAAACTTGCGGTGGGTGGAGGTCGATTCAGAGACGAAAATGACGTGGCACTGCATGTTCTTCCACTATAGTAATAAACCGCACCGTGCCACGTAAGATTAATAATACTATTTAATTTATTTATTTTAATTAATAGTTGAATAAAAATAAAAATGAAAATAATAATAACATTCAACCTTTTGTTTTGCGCGATTAGTGCCTGATTGCGTCAATGCAACCAAAGGAGGAATGGCACCTTCGCGAGCCACCATGGTTCGATACGTCACGCTGTCGTCACAAATCTGTAACAGAATAACCGCTGCGATTTCTTTCTGTCTCTGAGATCCAACTTCCACGATCTCCACCAACACCGGAACACCACCTTCCTCCACCAGCGCCGTCTTTGCCTCCGGCACCGACACCAAAACACTCACAACGTACGCTGATTTATCCACCATATTCGATTCAAAATCAGCCATTAATTCAACCAAAACCTTCATAATCCCTGCTTTCACCGCTCTTATCTTGTTCTCCTTCACCGTGCAAAGCGTGTATAACGCCGTTGACGCGTCTTTCTTCCCGCGGATTCCGCCGCTTCCTAGAAGGTTCACTAGTAACGGAATAGCACCGGATCTTCCAATCGCCGCCTTGTTCCCTTCCACTTGCGCGAGTCGAAGTAACGCACAGGCTGAGTTCTCCTTTGCCGTTGAAGTACCTGAATTTAAAGCTCTAACTAACGGTTTAATTGCTCCGGCTGAAGCTATTAGCTCCTTATTCTCGTCGCATAGAGAGAGATTCAAAATTGCAGTGACGCCGTATTCTTGAAGCTGAAGATCTTGTGAAGATACGAGTGAAATTAAAGGTTTAATCGCGCCGGCTTTTGCGATTTTGATTCGATTCTCTGGTTTATTTTTTGCGATTAACCGGATTTCCATGGCGGCTTGTTTCTGTTCTTCTATTGAAGAGGAGTGAAGATCGGAGACGAGTTGACGGATGAGATCATCGGAATCCTCAGAAGCACAGGCGATAATGAGTCGTCGGGATTGAGAAGAAGTGGTGGCGAATTCGCCGGATCTATCACTGTTACAGTCGCTGAAAGCGGAGGAAGTAGAATCGTCGTTGATGGTGAATTCGTTGAAACTCCGTCCCATGTAGGTATAACTCTCCGTTCCCATAACTGTAACGGTGTTAGGGTAGGTTAGGAGTTGGGTTCGGATGCTATGGTTCGGGTTCAGGTTCGGGGCAAGGTTGTGGAGACGAACGAGATGGAGGATGAGAAGAAAGGTGAATATATATTGGAGAGATTGAGATAACATTTTTACATGTGTATCGAAGCCTTGTTGTATGGTGATGACACGTGTAAATTAATATTATTACTTATTAACTGTAAGCACGTGCGAGAGTGCCCCTTTAAACGCGTGCGTTGAAAGATCGCTATTCGATGAAGTTTCTCTGCTACTATGTTAACTTTTGAGTTTAATACAATTTAGTTTGTGCAATTAAACTATTTTATGTTTTTTTTCTTTTTTTTAATTTAAATTTATGTAATTATTTTGGTGAAGATAATTCCTGCAAATTTGAAAGTGATTGTTTTCAGTTCTTAAATCACATTATTTCATGATTTTATTAAGTTATAAACCAATAACGTAACTTTTGAATTTGAGAAAACCAAATTTCAGCAAACTTTTCTGGAAACCTAACAAAAAAAATTGTCTTGATTGATGAACTTTATTTTCAAAACATTTGACAAAGCACTCCTATTTTAGTATTTAAATCATTAATTGCAATTATAACTAGTTAAGTCGTATAATTGTGCTTTGACAAAAAAATAATTTGTAAATTAGTTAAATAATTTCAATTAATGTGTATTAATATTGTATAATATATCTAAATGTATCAAAATATACATATACAAAAAAAAATGAGGCAAGAACTTAATCAATTAACAGAAAAATTAACAAAAACAAAAATTAGTTAAACCAAATTTATTTCTTATGAAGTCATCATTCACACATATTGAAATAAAGCTATATCAAATTTCATTTTAAATAAAGAAACTCGCATCTCCTATACCATCAATAATCATAATTGTGCAAATAATCATAATTGTGCAAAGATATTAAATATAGTGTGTGAGTTTGAACATTAGATTACCCACACAAAAAATCACTAAGATATATATTTCCTTAACAGTTAAATGAATTGAATTTTGCTATCATACTCCTAAAGCACGGTGTCGTTTTGTTCCCCATGTCTTCACTACTTTCTCTTTTTTTAGGTGCAAACAGTGTCATAATTTCTAGTGGCATACAATTTTACTCCTATAATTGCGATGATATATGCCTAAAGATAATATAAAATACTAACAGATTAAAACGAAATTCGTGGCATCTATCACCACATGCAGTAATTCAAGCAAATGATTAAGTTTGGAAAGCAAGTAATATTCAACCTTGTGTGCAACGTGGAACTTAAGAGAACAGCAAAAATGTTGGTAGTGTGTGAACGAAAGCATTCAACTTGAGAGTGCTTTTAAACATCTTTTTAATTTGAATCCTCGTTTTATTTTTAAAGCAAACTAAGCAAATATCTAAGACAAGTTTTGATATTGATATGTTTGATATCTTAAGTTTTAATAATATGAAATATATAACATCTTTCATAAATTGTAGAAAATGTAATAAAATTAAACAACAATAGTAATATAATACATTTTGCCACTATAGTAAAAATTAAACAACAATAGTATATAATACATTTTGCCACAATAGAGCTACTATATATAACAAATTTATTTTATTTGTTAGAAAAATTAATTAAAATCGAATGGATCGAGATTAGAATTGTGAAGGAAATTATTTTTTTATAAAATATTTCAAGTATTTTTTAATATTCACTTTATTTTCTTTTATAAGCAAATTTTGATTTCTTATATTCATTTAATAAATAATGTATTCGGACTGTATATAGGTTAAATGCATTAATTATTTAATAAATTTAAAATGTTAAAATTTGTTTATAAATAAGAAAGGAGGGAGTATGTCTTAGAGTTGGAACACATAAATATTCTAAGATAATTCAACCTTATATCGAATTTGCGCAAGACTGACGAAAACTCAATTTGTAGCGAAGAGTGTTTGGAATTTGTACAAGATGATTTTTGGTTTGTGATATGATTTTCTGAATTTCGGAATGGAGTATTTATAAGTCACGTATGTGTTGTTTCACAATGTTGCGACTCTTGATGAAACAACATCTTTTAACCAAAAGTTGCATTATTTCCAAACATTATATATGTTCATTCCGCAGCAACACTTCAAAGTGTTGCTTCTCTTCGAATTCAAAATTAATCTTCACTTGCATGTTTTGTTGTCATTTTGGAACACACTCAAGATTATTAATTTTTAATAATTTACAACAATCTCCAACTGTTATAAGTATTTTTTGGTAGTGTTTTATCGTATTCACGGGGATTGATGAGAATATGTGATGCTTGCCATTCAATGGTTTAATGATTTAAGAAATGGGGTTTTTAAAATGGTTTCTATTTTTGTAACAAGAGTTTGCAAGAAATAAAACAGAATAAAATTTGGTCTTAGTTTGATAAAAAGCATGCCAAGATTAGGGTTCGCTAATCCGTCCGAAACGTATCCAACCGATCAAATATGTGAACGTAGTTTTAATCAACATAATTGTGTATCCTCGCAAAAACGTTCATTTCTAAAGCGATTTCGGGAATGTTATTGTTTCGACCGTTAAATGATCTCTCTAAATAATACTCGAAACAATAATCATGAAGATCAATACAAAGCGAATATCAACTTTCAAACCTGTGTTTAGAGTTTGTATAATTGATAGATGAAGAAATTAGGTCAAGACTTGAAAAGTTCATGTCTAAAGTAATCAAAACCATAAATATAACAAAAGATAGCAAATAACTTCATCTATATTGATCAAAGCCTTGTTCACATACAAATGATCAAGAAGAATACATAAAATCTGAACTAGCTACCTCTAACCTTGACAAAAGAGGGGTTTTAGCCACCCATTTTCATGATAGTTTGAGCAACAAGTTTAGGAAGAAGGTTGATCAACATCCGAGTCGAATAATCGAGATTGGATGGAAATCCACCTTCTTTTTGTGAAAGATGGCTGAGATGATGAGAAATGGAGAAACTAGGGTTTTAGCTCTGAAAAATCTCTAAGAAAAGTACAAGAAAAAAGACATTTTCCCAAAAAGTGGCACATACTACTTATAGACATGTTGCTGAGCTGTCTTGTTCGCATTGCGAATAGAATGTTCGCCTAGCGAACAATGGAAATTGGCAGTTGAAGTGCATGTGTACAATGAAGACGCCCTTGAGACATTTCCTCATGTTCGCTGTGCGAAGAATCCTTCGTAGTGCGAAGGCTTCGCTGCAAACTTCACACAAAGAATTCTTATCCAAATACTTACTGCCTCAAGTCTGGGGGTGTTCGTTAGACATTTGTTTCCTTTTCGCTCTAGTGAGTTGTCCGTTGTCTCTTTCCCACAACGAACTTAGGTCCCTTTTTTCTGGATGAACAATACCATGGTTCTCTTGGCCTTCGCTGGCAAGTTCGCTGTGCGAACTTGTTGAAGTTTTTCTGGCAGGTTCGCTAGCGAACTTGCTGATGTTTGCAAGCTGACTTGGTTTACTTGTCATAATTTTTGTGTCTTACTCTTCAAATTTTCATGCCTAATTCCTGCACAATAGCACACAAATCAAAGCAACCAAGGTATTTTCACATAATGATGCAAATCAACAAAAGAAAGAATGATTCTAACACTTTCTCTCCAAAAAGGAATGAAAGATGCCCACATTTGATAGTTCAAATAAGCAAAGTTGGACATCTAACAACTCTCCCCAACTAGATCTTTACTTGCCCTCAAGCAAAGTATGCCTCTTGATGAAACAAGAGGATTTTCTCAAGAATAAGATTTCTCTAGGAATGATCAAATGGTTCAAACACAAGGAATGCAATCAGACACAGGTTCCATATGATGAGAGTTAAATAATGCACAAGAACTAAAGTCTTAAAGCAATTCAAAACATGCATCAATCAACAACTATGTCTTCTTGAATAAATCACCCAATCTCTCCTCTTCAAAAAAGGATTGACGAAATTACGCGTTTGCAACCGCGGGGACAATTTCACTCACCTAACAAACAATATCAATATCAATCTAATTTATACAATATCTAACAATCAAGAATGAAAATATGGAAGCAAAAAGATCACTAAGGTCTTTTGCGGTTGTAGTTTAGTCGGATTTACAAACAAGGGACATTTCTAAGGCCATTGAAACGAAATTGTCAATGCAAAAGAGGCATTCACTGTACAAGTTATTTACACATCCCAACTTCATTCCACTTGTTTCTCAATTGAAAACCTTCCCAACTCTTATTTCACAACTTATTCTTTCACTATTTTTCTTTTCTTTTTCAAGCAAACATTCTTTTTTTCTTTTTTTTTTATATATAGAAGAAACTCGTTGGTTTGATCTCATCCCTTTGTCTTACAGTCAGCTATGGTCTTATTTCATCCAAAACTCAGTAATGACACCCAGAAAGACTAGAACCATGAAATCTCGCCCACCGTGGTTCAACTTGAACGCCAACTGTGAATTTCATGATGGAGTGTTGGGACATTCAATTGAAGAATGCAAAGTTTTCCAAGAGAAAGTTCAAGAAATGATAGATGATGAAGTGCTATCCTTCAAAGGAGGAAGCCCAGTCGTGAATGGAACACTATTATGTTGATTCCCTATTTATTTTGTCCGCTTATATGTTCTTGCTCTTTTCTTTGATTAAAAGCATAATTGGCATGTAAGGACATGTTATTTTGAATAAGTAGTGCAATAAGTGTTTGTCTTGAAGAGATCCATTCGTATTCACTCCTAAAATTTTCTTCATAATTTTATAATGCCAACTTCTACCCAATCTTTCCTCACTTTGGTGGAGAATTGGAAGGAGGATGACGAAGTAAAATGCAAGGTCTCTTGATGTATGCTTCAGAATCCCTTTTAGAATCAGAATCCCTTCTAACGTGAATCCCTTCTAGAACCAGAATCCCTTCTAGCACAAGAATCCTTTATAAAGAGAATCCCTTCTAGACCATGAATCCCTTCTAAGGAGAATCCCTTCTAACATGAATCCCTTCTAAAGAGAATCCCTTCTAACATGAACCCTTTCTAGAATGAATCCCTTCTAAAACCAGAATCCCTTCTAGCTCCCCTCTAACATGAATCCCTTCTAGAACATGAATCTCATCTAAGGAGAATCCCTTCTAACATGAATCCCTTCTAGAATCAGAATCCCTTCTAACGTGAATCCCTTCTAGAATCAGAATCCCTTCTAAGGAGAACCCTTTCTAACATGAATCCCTTCTAGAACCAGAATCACTTGTAATGAATCCCTTCTAAGATGAATCCCTTCTAGAACATGAATCCCTTCTAACATGAATCCCTTCTAGAACATGCATCCCCCTTCAAACATGAATCCCTTCTAATATGAATCCCTTCTAGAAGCAGAATCCCTTCTAACATGAATCCCTTCTAGAACATCCAGAATCCCTTATAACATGAATCCCTTCTAAAACCAGAATCCCTTATAATATGAATCCCTTCTAACATGAATCCCTTCTAGAACATGAATCCCTTTTAGAACATGAATCCCTTCTAGAACCAGAATCCCTTCTAATATGAATCCCTTCTAACATGAATCCTTTCTAGAACATGAATCCCTTTTAAGGAGAATCCCTTCTAGAACATGCATCCCTTCTAAGGAGAATCCCTTCTAGAACCAGAATCCCTTCTAGAACCAGAATACCTTCTAATGTGAATCCCTTCTAGAACCAGAATCCCTTCTAAGGAGAATTCCTTCTAGACCATGAATCCCTTCTAAGGAGAATCCCTTCTAACATGAATCCCTTCTAAAGAAAATTCCTTCTAACATGAATCCTTTCTAGAATGAATCCCTTCTAGAACCATAATCCCTTCTAGCATGAATCCCTTCTAGCTCCCCTCTAACATGAATCCCTTCTAGAACATGAATCCCATCTAAAGAGAACCCCTTCTAACAAGAATCCCTTCTAGAATCAGAATCCCTTCTAACGTGAATCTCTTCTAGAACCAAAATCCATTCTAATATGAATCCCTTCTAGAACATGAATCCCTTCTAAGGAGAATCCCTTCTAGAACATGAATCCCTTTTAAGGAGAATCCTTTCTAACATGAATCCCATCTAAAGAGAATCCCTTCTAACATGAATCCCTTCTAGAACCAGAATCCCTTCTAGCACGAATCCCTTCTAGCTCCCTTCTAACATGAATCCCTTCTAGAATCCCTTCTAACATGAATCCCTTCTAGAATTAGAATCCCTTCTAACTTGAATCCCTTCTAACATGAATCCCTTCTAGAACATGAATCCCTACTAGAATCAGAATCACTTCTATAATGAATCCCTTCTAGAATCAGAATCCCTTCTAAGGAGAACCCCTTCTAACAAGAATCCCTTCTAGAACCAGAATCACTTCTAATGAATCCCTTTTAACATGAATCCCTTCTAGAACATGAATCCCTTCTAAGGAGAATCCCTTCTAACATGAATCCCTTATAACATGAATCCCTTCTATAATGAATCCCTTCTAGAAGCAGAATCCCTTCTATAATGAATCCCTTCTAGAAGCAGAATCCCTTCTAACATGAATCCCTTCTAGAACATCCAGAATCCCTTCTAATATGAATCCCTTCTAACATGAATCCCTTCTAATATGAATCTCTTTTAACATGAATCTCTTCTAGAACATGAATCCCTTCTAGAACCAGAATCCCTTCTAACATGAATCCCTTCTAGAACATGAATCCCTTCTAAGGAGAATCCCTTCTAGAACATGAATCCCTTCTAACATGAATCTCTTCTAGAATATGAATCCCTTATAAGGAGAATTCCTTCTAGAACCAGAATCTCTTCTAACGTGAATCCCTTCTAAAACCAGAATCTCTTCTAACATGAATCCCTTCTAGAACATGAATCCCTTCTAGAACAAGAATCCCTTCTAATATGAATCCCTTCTAACATGAATCCCTTCTAGAACATGAATCCCTTCTAAGGAGAATCCCTTCTAGAACATGAATCCCTTCTAGAACCAACCCTTCTAGAACCAGAATCCCTTCTAACGTGAATCCCTTCTAGAACCAGAATCCCTTCTAAGGAGAATCCCTTCTAGAACATGAATCCCTTCTAGACCATGAATCCCTTCTAAGGAGACTCCCTTCTAACATGAATCCCTTCTAAAGAGAATCTCTTCTAACATGAATCCTTTCTAGAATGAATCCCTTCTAGAACCAGAATCCCTTCTAGCATGAATCCCTTCTAGCTCCCTTCTAACATGAATCCCTTATAGAACATGAATCCCATCTAAGGAGAATCCCTTCTAACATGAATCCCTTCTAGAATCAGAATCCCTTCTAACATGAATCCCTTCTAAAACATGAATCCCTTCTATAATGAATCCCTACTAGAATCAGAATCACTTCTATAATGAATCCCTTCTAAAATCAGAATCCCTTCTAAGGAGAACCCCTTCTAATATGAATCCCTTCTAGAACCAGAATCACTTCTAATGAATCCCTTCTAATGAATCCCTTCTAACATGAATCCCTTCTAGAACATGAATCTCTTCTAAGGAGATTCCCTTCTAACATGAATCCCTTCTAGAACATGAATCCCTTCTAAGGAGAATCCCTTCTAACATGAATACCTTCTAGAACATGAATCCCTTCTAAGGAGAATCCCTTCTAACATGAATCCCTTCTAACATGAATCCCTTCTATAATGAATCCCTTCTAGAAGCAGAATCCCTTCTAACATGAATCCCTTATAGAACCAGAATCCATTCTAATATGAATCCCTTCTAACATGAATCCCTTCTAATATGAATCCCTTCTAACATGAATCCCTTCTAGAACATGAATCCCTTCTAAGGAGAATCCCTTCTAGAACATGAATCCCTTCTAGAAGTAGAATCCCTTCTATCATGAATCTCGACCAAAAAGGATGAGGGGAATACTATGGAGATTAACGTAGCCTCCCTCATCAGACAACTAAGGGAAATGACAATTATACCTCCAAGAAAAGGACAAGGGTTCCTGATAGGTACGTTACAAATAACTTCAAATTGATGTTGTAGAAAGTGGTCCAAAATAAAGACTGAAGCCGACATTACTGATCGGCGTCTTTGAACAAGAAGACAATAAGTAGTGGTCACCCCACTTGATTAAAATTTCCCTTATTTCATTAATAAAATGAAAATTACTGTTATGATGCAATGAAATTTCTTTTAACAAGAATAATATATTTCACTAAATTGTTTTCCTTGTGATCATAAAAAATAATAAAATCTCCAAATTAAATGACCAAATGAATCAAAATTATATGAGAAACGAATCTTGATTGTTGTCTCAAACACTCTAAGTGTATGACCAAAGCAATTAAAACTCCATAGTGCAAGTGCATAGTTAAAAACATACATACCATAAAATGACAATAACAGGCTCTCCCGCTCTTGGTACCTAGCCACTCTAGAGGCCCAGGTGAGTCCCTACCATGTTAACCTTGAACCGAGTTTCCACATGAAGGCAGGGAAAGGGTATCGACCCTTGGTTGAGCACGAACCCATAGACGTTAAATAAGACTTCGAGAACGACCTTAAAAAATAAGATATCTCCCAAAGCAGTGAAGTCGAGATTTAACATAATATCATCACAATGTTAGCCTATGATTTTTGACTCAATTTTTTGACAAGTAACGTGGATATGATATAGATATAAATGTTAAGTGCAGGTAACTAAGGTATATCTTTCAACACCAAACCACAAGATTTAACAGGATAACTTCTCGACGGAGTTAGTTAGAGAACTTGAAGACAATTTCGAGTGTGATAGCAATTTGAGGCATTTCAAGAACCAAAGACATGTGGAAAAAATTAGAAGACAAAATCCCACGTAATGAGATATGTGTCGAGTTCTGA
Organism: Lathyrus sativus; assembly: GCA_963859935.3. NCBI lineage: Eukaryota > Viridiplantae > Streptophyta > Magnoliopsida > Fabales > Fabaceae > Lathyrus > Lathyrus sativus. The sequence continues at coordinate 1,192,500 of OZ012740.1, forward strand.
AGAAGTAACTGTTGTTGACAATTACTAATGTACTTACTGTCGCGGTGAAAATCAGATACCAAACTATTGATTAGTTTGAATCGTTAATTCAATTTGCAACCGAACTTTGATTTGTCCAAAGGAAGGGATAAATATCGAAATTCCCACAATGCAATGCAAATGCAAGGTTTAGAGAGTTATAGGTTCGGGGGTTGGTTAAACTTAGGGAAGGTACTAGCATCCTAAGTCTCTGTAGTACTCTACAGGATCCTCTTGTTTTATGTTTGTTTACTGCTAAGTGTTTATCTGCTTAATGGTTTAAAGACCTAGGGGTTTATTTCTAAGTATACTCGATAAGATATCGCATCTTATGCCTACATATCCTTACGGGAGTGGAATCAGAGTACTTGTAGTTCCCCTAAAGGGTTAGAGGAGCTCTTTGACAGTGGTCAAAGTTCCTACGGGTTTAGGGTAGTTGTTTTGATTGGGTTTAGGAGACGAGACGGGTCTTCATGTTAAGGGAGAGATAACCACCACAAATGTAAAGGGGTTGTAGGAAATGGTCTTTGCATCGTCTTAAGGAAAGGTCTTACATACTCGGATGGTCGCCAAGTATGCCTTTATCGCTCTTAAGGCAAAGTCCCTACGTGTTTGATTGTGTTGTTGTGGGGGTGGAGATTATATCTCACTTAAGATGATTAACATCTATTCTCTAATGTGTTTGAAAAAGTTGTATTGTGTTGATTGTTTTGTTTCTAAGTTGTAAAGATGAAGAACAGTCCTTCCTATGGGGTAGGATCTATCCTAAGTGATCAACTTGAATGAGATCAAGGATCGAAGGGAGTATGATGCAAATGTAATGCAACTACACACAACGTTGAATTATGTGTAGGTTTTTCCTTTGGATGGGATGCGATGCATAAATTGATAATGTAAAATTGCGGAAGGTAAATTGCAAGAATAAAACCATACACATACGCATGAAAGCGCTAGGTGAGTGTGTGCATTGTGAAAAATAAAAGCGGGTAAAGATAAACGAAATATACGCATGAAAGCGCTAAGTGTAGGTGCATGTGTCGTGAAGTGAGTATGCACGATTAAATTGATTGAATTGGACGTTGATTGATTTTAACTGTTTTGATTTGTTTTTAGACGAGGTTGAATTATTTTGAGAAAAGTTGATTTATTTGGTGAGATTAGTACAGGTTAATTTAATTATGCTAGCTTCATATAAGAGATTTTAATAAGTAATTTTATTTTATTATCTTATCTCGAAAGGACTTAAATATGAAATGTTTTATTTTAATAAAAGTTACATTATATTAATTTTAAATGAAAGGTTTTGTTATTAAATACTTAATCATTAAATTAGATTAGGTTATTTTGAAAAGTTTAAAGTATAATATGATAAGTCATTAAATAGATTGATGTATATATAAAAAAGTTAATAAAAATAAAAGGTTACTAAAAGGGAGTTGTAGAAAATACTTTTAGATTTAAAGGGGTGGATTTTTATATTATGATTAAGAGTTAAATTGTAAAAAATTATTTTAAATAAAATAGTTTTCTAGCTATTAAAGCAAAATGTTATTACTAAAATTGAGTAGTATAAAAAAGAGTTTTTAATTTACATTATTATAAAGGATTAATTAAAATTGAAAAGGAAAAGATGCTTAATATTTGTTTAAAAAAAGTTATTAAGTTAATTTAAATAACAAACTTAATATTTAACTTTAAAAAAGATAATAGTTTTAATTTTGATAAAAAAAAATGATTGAGATTAAGTTTAAATTAATAACGAATTACTGTTTAAAAGGTTAATTAGAAACAAAGGGTTAATATTATTATATTTTATTTTTAAAATTGTTAAGTGGGATTAATTATATAAAAAAAAGTTATGGAGTTGATTAGTGATTAAGTGTGGTGTTAGTGATGTGTATGTGATTTAATTATATTACAAATAAGATAAAATAAAAATAATAGAAAAAAAAAACAGAGAAAAACCCTAACCCCAAATTCCCCCCCTCCGCCGTTGCATCCTCCTCTTTTCTCCCTTTCTTCGTTTTCTTCTCCGATCGTCCGCCTCCGCCATCGTTCTCCCTCTTCACCCTCTTCTTTCATCTTTCTCGCCTTCTTCTCTTGCTCCTTCTTCCATTGTCTATAAAAAAAAACCTAGCAAAGAAAACCACAAGGCAAAAAAAATAAAATCACAAAATGAAAACACCGCTCGAAGGATTCGTTACCCATGATCAAGGAGCTTCCCAGATTGCGGATGTGGCAGGTGATGATGGCGATAATGGCTTCTCCGGCAATGGATTCGCGATGACGCTGTTGGCGATCCCAAAGGGTAATCCTCTCTTCTTCGATTTAGAGTTTCAACTTGGGGAATTCTGGGGGATTTCTATCTGTGACTGTTTTTGTGTACTTTTTCTCTACGGGCAATGCCCTTTTATAAGGCTTATATGAATTGAAAACTTCCATCTGTAATCCAACATCTTTGTGCGTCTTTTGGCAAGAGAATAATGAACATAAATGCTGTTGAATCTGTTTTTAGAAAGTTAATAACCTCAAATGATACCTGTCGATTATCGTAGGAACCTTCTGCTTTTACTCTGATTTATTTTTCATAAGCCTTAATGGAGAGGACTCGGATTCAAAACAGAATGATTTTGTTCCAATGTTGATGTGGTTCCTTGTAATGCCTTACCATTTTCAAATTATTTGGTCTAATCGTGTTTTGGAAATAAACTTAAATTGAGGTATTAACTTGTTTACTGGTCCCTTGAATATGCAGGATTTTCGATCTTCAGCAAAGGCGGAGATAGGTCGACAGACAACAGACCTCACTGATGATGCGTTATCGTGAACAACAGTGTGGACTAAAGAACACAACGCGAAGTTCTGTTTCTCCTTCGTGAAAAAGACAAACACAGACGAAGTCATTCCCGCAAAACATGCAACTGACGCAACTCTCACCATTGTGGCAGTTCTCGTCTTGGCTTTTCAATCATCATAAATTCATAATTATGGCGCCTTCCTTCTTCATCCCTCCACCTAATCCAAATTTGCTTGTCTGCTTATCCCATTTCATTTTCTACTATTTGATTAGATCTTCTTTTGATATGGAATCCACTATATCTTTATCAAGTGGTATTCAGAGCTTGTCACCTATTGTTTTGCGTTCTTTTTTGCAGGTTATCCAAGTGAAAGGATTTGGGAGTTGTTTGACAACTGGAGAACAAGACATTCAACCAACGGAACTCCTCAATATTCCGTGCCTCTACGGTGGCTCCTTCAAAGTCATTGATTCCATTGGTGACAATGTAAAAGACCAATTGCTTTGGATAATCTTGGGCTAGTCAGTCACGAGTTTCAAATTCAGGCAATGTAGACTCTTGGGTAGTGCTTTAGCTACTAGTTGTCCAAACACGGCGCTTTGAACTGTTGCTGCATTGGCGCGCTCTTCAAGTGCTTGAATATGAGATTTCATAGTCACTATGGTAGTTTCCATGTCATGATGGATATCTTATGCCTTAAAATTAGAGCAGTGAGACCTTTACTAATCGGCTCTGTTTCTTCCGGTGTGATAGGCTTTCCAGTTATGGCAGCGGTGGTAACTTCATCAATTATCAGTCCTGAAGGTGTGGTTTATCATCGTTCTATGGACAATTTGTGAATTTATGCATACTGTCATGGGAATGAAATGCGAGACTAATGAATTACTTCATGGACTGCGTATTGACTCAGATTTGTGTATGCAGGTGATATAGCCGGTGCATCGCGGCATTTTGCTGGGCTGATATGTAAACAAAGTCCCTTGGAGGTGTTATCGATTTTGGGCCGAAGTATGCGCGTCAACAGCCCGCAGTTGTCACAGCTTGTATACTTCCATTTTCATTGTTTTGTTCGAAATGGTCGAAACCAATGCCACTTATCAGTTTGACGGAAACTCATGAGCAACTTTAACTTCAAGTAAGTTGTCCATTACTTTCATGTATTGTTGATGCTTGTTTACTTAATGATGTTGGCTGTTTGTCACAGGTAAACACGAAACAGATTAATGTGCGATGGCCTTCAAGATCGGCATGGCATGCCCAAGGCGTGCAGTATGAATAGCATAAGGAGATGTTGGACAAAGAGATAGTGGATGACTTAGGATTAAGACCTAGTTTTTTTTAGGCTGAATTGCACGTTAGGCATGTGCTTGTAATGTTCTTCTAGGATTTGCAATGAATATGCAGTAACCGTTTGTACACCAGGAAGTACCAATTTGAAATCTTTTGCTCAACTCTTAGTTCAAAGGAAAATTTGTAACTTCCTGTAATTCAAGTAATGAAGTCCTCATCACCTTTTTATCCCTTCATAAATCTTCAAGCCTTTGAACTTGTATGCGCTTAACAGTACGTGAAAGCAGAGGAAATAATCTTGAACCGCTTTACACAAAATTCTCTTTACTCTTGCAATTAACTTGCTCTTATTTTTGTAGAAATTGAATGGTTGAACTTTTCACTTTCCTTGAAATGACGAGTTAATTCTTCGTGTAAAACACCTGAATACTTGAGTGGCCTCTTACCTGACATAAAATATTCTTATTCTTGCAAATCGGATGCTAGCATACGGGTTTTCTTTTCTTCACTTAATATATTAAGTTCTTGATTCACACACATCGAACTGCTTAACTTAATATGTCAAGAATCAAAATTTGATATCAATGGGAAACCATAAGCTGCATTGAATCACTTGATCACGTCCTAAACAAAAAGAGCCGTATCCTCATCCTTTGTTCCATGGCTTATATCCGGGTCTAAATCTTCTGTTTTATTAAAACTTCTTCTCAACTTATGACTTTAGGGGAAAGGGTTGTCTTTGATAATCTTAACGTTACGGAGATGAAACCACGAGTAGTTGTCCCTTCCGGATTTTAAACACCTATGAATTATCTCTGAATTTGAATCCACTCTATCTTGCACTAAAACTTGTCAGGGGTGCCTTAAAAGAAACTGCCCGCTCGTTAGCCACAATAAACTCACACACAAAAGCAACTAAGAAGGCGGAATCTTGAGGTCAAAAATTAGGGTGCAATAGATGCCCCTATTTAAGTTACTCCTATTCGGAGATATGGAGATTGAAATCTTCTTCTCGACGAGATAGGAGGGACTTAAATACAAACATTGCGCGGATTTTTGGCCTTAAGAATCCACCGAAATGCACATGATATGCGATGATATGGAAATGCAAGACAAAGGATCTTGTGAGAAAGAGGTAACAGGGGATGAATTGGACACGACATGCTAGACAGAAGAGCAACAGATCCAACAAGGTGGGACCCTACGAGGATATGAACAATCACTCATGGGAAATCTCCAAACGTGTAACGGTAACTCATGCATCAAGGATGCGGTGATTTTGACGATTTGTGATCGAAAGATACTTTTACTACCAAGGTGGTGGTCAGTAGTAACTCAAAATGGATCTTTTGATTGGGGCGCCATGCATTCTTCGCCATTTTTATTTTGTATTTTGTAACTCAGCTGAAACGGTAAAATGTATAACTTCCCCCAGCATCATGGTACGGGGACCGTGAGCTGGTCTCAGTCTTTGATGTCATTGTAATTGTAATTGTTGTAGTGATAGAGCTTCCCCGAGCATCATGATATGGGAACCATGAGCTGGTCTCGGTTCCTGATGTCGAACTTCCCCTTGCACCATGGTATGGGAACCATGAGCTGGTCTCGGTTCCTGATGTCGAACTTCCCCTTGCACCATGGTATAGGAACCATGAGCTGGTCTCGGTTCCTGATGTTGAACTTCCCCTTGCACCATGGTATGGGAACCATGAGCTGGTCTCGGTTCCTGCCCAAAATGATGGAAACTCGCGAGAGCATCTTCACAAAGAGGGGTTGTGGATTTTGTAGATTTTCAACTGTGAGCCATAGTGTCATTGTAGATTGTATATGTCGTTGAAGACTGTAGATTGTAGAACTTGCAGATGTAATTTGTAAAATTGTAGATTTGTAGAATAATGTGTAGTCGTAGTTTGTAAAGCTTCAACGGGGATCTTCAAATGAGTTGTAAACCGGTTGATTTATGGAGTGTCCTCTTGTAAGGAGATATGTCATTGATAGTACTCATAATGAACTCTCTGGGGAAGATCGTTTCTGAGGAGTATCTTTGTTGTAATTGTAGAAAATATGTGAGATTGTAGCAGAAGTCCTCAAATGGGGAAGTATCTATAATGTACTTTGTTTTGACTTGATAATATGGAAATAATCCGCTGGGGGAGGACAGATTATCTTGAGGGAGTTGTTGTTTGTCGTTTTGAGAATAGATCTGCCCAAAACGAGTTGCTCAAATAAAGAGATCTTCTATCATTCAGCTGTAAGTTGTCGAGTGGATCTTGTAATATTGCCGGAGAAGTACCACATTTTCAATGGTGATCCTTATGATATCAAAGTGCAAAATAAATGCACTCTTGATCAATGCTCAAACGTTGGAGATGTTCATAGCGTGATTGCCGAAGACCTAAGTTCAATTTGGGAAATAACCGAAGAGAAACTATCAAGCAAGACTCAACCATAGAGGCATAAATTCCAATGGGAATGTACTGAAACAACTGTCTTCCACAAGGATCGAACTTCGTGGGGAAATAGAAATATTGAGTTTTTTTTGCTTAGGGCTGACAACTCTATTTGGAAGGAGTAAGACACGCCCAAATACCTACGGGTAAACGCAATTGAAGAGATAGAGTAAAACATACAAAGGATGCACAAAATGTCAATGTTATGCTATCTACTTATATGATATGCGTATGCTTATGCTGACAAAACAGACGAAAGCAACGACTGGAGATGGGATAAACATTTCGAAACAAACATCCGACTAATCTTCGAAGATAGAAGTATCACTGGGGATATGCGGAGAACTAGATATAGGATCCCATTCCTGCTTCAAGGCTCCAAAACTTCTCTTGGGGAATAGAGATTAATCCATTTGGGGATACAACAACTTGATATTGCTGAAGAAATGAGGTTTCGCAGAGGATAAAATAAATATCCATCTCAGAGGGGAAACCTGGGTAACATGGTTGTTGAATATGTCGTAGAAACTTCACGGGGATGCAATAAACATCCGCCTCGCTAGAGAAGATTAACAAATTTGCACATGATCCACTAGGGAGATGAAGTTCAAGAAGATCCATTGAGGAGTAAAATACGTCCATTTCACTGAGGAAGGTGAAGTTGGAGAAGGTTCACTGAGGATTAAAATAGTATCTACTTCATTGGGGAAGTGAAGTTGAGCAAATCACTAGGTGTTCTTGCATCGAAAAGTTTCATCGAAGAGTTGTCATGACCACCAAAAATAAAATTCATCGGGGACATGAGGAAGAACGTTGTAAGAACAAAGTAATTCTGTCTTGATGAACTGCGTAATATTCACCATTTGAATAATAGTTTGTTGCAATGGGATAAAATAATCTTTGTTTCTCAGATGCCCCAAGTCACATGCTAATGAGAAGAAGTCGATCCAAGAGGATTTTACAGAAAACATGGCGTCCCACTGTTTTCAAACTCTTAGAGAGATTCGCCGAATCTCGACGTAACGGACCCTGATTGACGATATGGCGAGTCTTCAATCTTGCTTTAGGGGTGAAGTCCAACTTGTATAAATAAGCAAACCATTTAGAGATATCATGCCCCAAGTCAGCAGAGTCTTCGAATTCCAATAGGGCAAACTTGATGTCGATGCTTATATGTAACTTTCTATGATATCAGGCAAAATTAACACGCGTGAAATGTTATTCCTGAAACTGTTAATGCAACATATGTTTGTCTTGAAGTTTTTTTGAAAAGAGATATGACAACAACTTGTGACAAAATCACTAGTTGGGATATGAATTAATTTATAAGCCAATAAATTTGAGCATAGCTCGTAGGAGTCAGGAAACGTTATCTCATTGAGTATGCTTTCGAAGTAAACCTTACTTCAATTAGGGCTTTCAAGGGTTATGTCAGTGTTTAGTTTACGATTTATAAAACAAAGGAATAAGGGTCAAAGCTTATTTGCACCCACCCGATTTTGAAAGATGTTTATTTTCTTTGAAAGGTTTTAAGTGTTCAATCGAGCTGACTGAAAGTTTGCCCCAGATTGAAAAACGAGGTTGAAAAGAGTTAAAGAAAAATTAACTACTTCAAGTGTTTGTTATTTGGGGAATTTTGAAATAGTGCCTTACATCAAGTTTTGTTCGAAAGCATACCACAAGAGGTTTTGCATTTTATTTCGTCATCCTCCTTCTAATTCTTCACCAAAGTGAGGAAAGATTGGGTGACAGTTGGCATTATAAATTATTTTTGAAAAACAATTTGAGTGAAAACGAATGGATTTCTTCAAGACAAACGCTTATTGCACTACTTATTCAAAATAACATGTTCTTACATGCAAATTATGCTTTTAACCAAAGAAATAAAACATAAAAAGGAATGAAAGTAGATGGGTGATCAACATAACGATGTTCCATTCAAAATTGGTCTTTCTCCTTTGAAGGTTAGCACTTCACCATCTATCATCTCTTGAACTTTTCCTTGAAAAACCTTGCACTCTTCAATCGAATGCCCCAACACTCCATCATGAAATTCACAGCTGGCATTTGAGTCGAACCATGGTGGATGAGACTTCATGATTCTAGTTTTCCTGGGTGTCATCACTGAGTTTTGGATGAAGTAAGACCATAGCTGACTGTAAGTTATTGGGATAAGATCAAACCAGCGAGTTTCTTCTTTCGGAATACTCAGAGGTGCCTTCTGATTCTGAAACCGTCTTCGAACCTGTCGATTCTGATGTTGATCTGCAGATGTCATCCTTCGCTTATGAGGTAGTCGTTGTTTGCGCTGAGCAGGCGCTTCATACTGATGTTGAGGATAAGGTGCTGACAAGATTTGAGAGGAATCCCAAACTGCATTGACATCGACACTTCCTCCCTTTTGGGAATCATCAACTGAAATTTCTTCATTAGTTTGGCTATCTGAATCGTCTCGGAGTCTTCCACTTTTGATTGCATTCTCAATGTTTACTCCAACTTCTATAATTTTGGAGAAATCTAATGGTACCACGCCCACCATCCTATCATAATAGGAGCCTGACAGTGTTCTTAGAAACATCTTGCTTAAATCGTTCTTTGGAAGTGGTGGATGAATTTGGGTTGCCAACTCTTTCCATCGTTGGGCATATTCCCTGAAAGATTCATCTTCATTCTTACTCATGCTCATCAATTGATCACTGTCTGGAGCGACGTCCAAATTATAATTGTATTGCTTTACAAAAGCAATAGCTAAATCCTTCCAAGACTGAATATGATTCCTTTGTAGCTTCATATACCATATCAAGGATGCCCCAGATAAGCTTTCTTGAAAGCAGTGAATCATCAATTCATCATTGTCAACATAAGCAAACATCTTTCGACAAAACATTGTCAAATGATATCTTGGACAACTAACACCCTTGTATACTTCAAAGTCAGGCATCTTGAACTTCGGGGGAATGATCACGCCTGGAACTAAACACAGGTCATGAGCATCAAGATTAGATGCATCAACTCCTTTCATCATTTTTAATTGCTCCTTGAAATCACGAAATTCTTTCTCCATGACATCCACCTTCATCTTAGTACGAACATTCTGAAGATTAGGTACAGGCTGTAGAGGCTGGGAAACTCTTCCATCATCTTGAACAAACAAGTTGTCTTGCACAGGCTAAGGTTGCGTAGGAACATCCTCTTGTTGAACATCTTCATCGGAGGGAAGATCAAATAATGGATTAGTCACAACTCTGAAGCCAGTCATAGAATCCATATCTTTTGTTCTCTTTGCTATCCTTTAGTAATACTTCCAGCTCGGTCAGATGGTCGAGATGTCAACTGACAAATAAAGATAGAAGATCGTATGAGCCACGGAAGAGGCGAGACACATGCTGAATGTAAAATGTTAATGCAAGGATGCAGAAATGAAAAGGTTTCATGGAACTCAAGTTCTTATAAACGTTACAGAATACCAAAGGAAATTCATTTGTTATTTTTTGATATCAATTACAAGTGAATATTCTTATAAGAGTCCCAACATTATAGCTAAATAAAAGCTAAATAGAGCCCTAAGGAAGTCCTTCATCACACTTGTTGATTTTGTTCCTTCACTTGGATCTTCTTGAAGGTAAGCTGATGATCGACGTCTAAAGATTAATTTGATAGAGGAAAATAAATCCTCCATCTCTTCTTTTGTTCTTGTTGGAAAGTGAGGAATGGATCCCTTGTATTCTCGGATCTTCAATATTGATGAGGGTCTTTCAAACTTCATTTGTTCTTTGATAATGAGGGAAGTCCTTCATGTTGGTCTTTTGAGTTCTTCAATCTGAACTCCTACTTCCTTAGGCCATCCAAGTTAGGACTCTTAAAAGAATATCTCAAAATATTTTTTCTTTTGTAATCCTTATTGGTTCTATAATGCTTATAAATAAACTAGGAATTCCATGAAACCCTAATGTGATATGATGTTATATGAATGCAACAAACACAAGTATTCACATAAGGACACACAAAGATAAACAAACAAGGGGGACCCTAGGTTTGCAACGAGCATGGAGTCAAAGGTATACCCATTCCCAAAGGTTATGGACTAAAGGATATTTGTACCTGCAGAACGAGGTTCTAAAGGGACTCAAAGTCATTAGCCCATCTTTCGGATATTATCAACTTCTCAACTAACTCGAGGGTTAATAATATTCTCAAGAGAACTTCTTTCGAGTGTAGCTTCGCGTAGCACTATTTCGGGAGTACTCCCTCAAAGTCCCGCACTACGTCCTAATAAAGGCCAAAGTGGGGTTAAAGGTAACTACGATCCTTAGCATCACGGACTCCAATTGAGAATAGTAAAAGTTTTCACGACTAAACTCGTTCAACCGAACTATTTTCAAAGGGTCTCAACTAAGCGGGATTCTCGATTCAACTTAGTCGGGACTCACTCCCTATAAGCCTCCTCGAATATATCACCATCCTATCTTAATTTCTCTCAAAGTTCAGGTGTAGAACTTTATCTCACCACTCAAGGACAACAATCCCAAAAGAAATGAGTATACAAATATACAAATAAACAAATAAGCACATAATAAACAAGTAAAAACAAGTTAGGGAAACCCACTGAAGACTCCCCAGTGAAGTTGCCATTTCTGTCGCGGTGAAAATCGGATACCAAACTATTGATTAGTTTGAATCGTTAATTCAATTTGCAACCGAACTTTGATTTGTCCAAAGGAAGGGATAAAGATCGAAATTCCCACAATGCAATGCAAATGCAAGGTTTAGAGAGTTATAGGTTCGGGGGTTGGTTAAACTTAGGGAAGGTACTAGCATCCTAAGTTTCTGTAGTACTCTACAGGATCCTCTTGTTTTATGTTTGTTTACTGCTAAGTGTTTATCTGCTTAATGGTTTAAAGACCTAGGGGTTTATTTCTAAGTATACTCGATAAGATATCGCATCTTATGCCTACATATCCTTACGGGAGTGGAATCAGAGTACTTGTAGTTCCCCTAAAGGGTTAGAGGAGCTCTTTGACTGTGGTCAAAGTTCCTACGGGTTTAGGGTAGTTGTTTTGATTGGGTTTAGGAGACGAGACAGGTCTTCATGTTAAGGGAGAGATAAACCACCACAAATGTAAAGGGGTTGTAGGAAATGGTCTTTGCATCGTCTTAAGGAAAGGTCTTACATACTCGGATGGTCGCCAAATATGCCTTTATCGCTCTTAAGGCAAAGTCCCTACGTGTTTGATTGTGTTGTTGTGGGGGTGGAGATTATATCTCACTTAAGATGATTAACATCTATTCTCTAATGTGTTTGAAAAAGTTGTATTGTGTTGATTGTTTTGTTTCTAAGTTGTAAAGATGAAGAACAGTCCTTCCTATGGGGTAGGATCTATCCTAAGTGATCAACTTGAATGAGATCAAGGATCGAAGGGAGTATGATGCAAATGTAATGCAACTACACACAACGTTGAATTATGTGTAGGTTTTTCCTTTGGACGGGATGCGATGCATAAATTGATAATGTAAAATTGCGGAAGGTAAATTGCAAGAATAAAACCATACACATACGCATGAAAGCGCTAGGTGAGTGTGTGCATTGTGAAAAATAAAAGCGGGTAAAGATAAACGAAATATACGCATGAAAGCGCTAAGTGTAGGTGCATGTGTCGTGAAGTGAGTATGCACGATTAAATTGATTGAATTGGACGTTGATTGATTTTAACTGTTTTGATTTGTTTTTAGACGAGGTTGAATTATTTTGAGAAAAGTTGATTTATTTGGTGAGATTAGTACAGGTTAATTTAATTATGCTAGCTTCATATAAGAGATTTTAATAAGTAATTTTATTTTATTATCTTATCTCGAAAGGACTTAAATATGAAATGTTTTATTTTAATAAAAGTTACATTATATTAATTTTAAATGAAAGGTTTTGTTATTAAATACTTAATCATTAAATTAGATTAGGTTATTTTGAAAAGTTTAAAGTATAATATGATAAGTCATTAAATAGATTGATGTATATATAAAAAAGTTAATAAAAATAAAAGGTTACTAAAAGGGAGTTGTAGAAAATACTTTTAGATTTAAAGGGGTGGATTTTTATATTATGATTAAGAGTTAAATTGTAAAAAATTATTTTAAATAAAATAGTTTTCTAGCTATTAAAGCAAAATGTTATTACTAAAATTGAGTAGTATAAAAAAGAGTTTTTAATTTACATTATTATAAAGGATTAATTAAAATTGAAAAGGAAAAGATGCTTAATATTTGTTTAAAAAAAGTTATTAAGTTAATTTAAATAACAAACTTAATATTTAACTTTAAAAAAGATAATAGTTTTAATTTTGATAAAAAAAAATGATTGAGATTAAGTTTAAATTAATAACGAATTACTGTTTAAAAGGATAATTAGAAACAAAGGGTTAATATTATTATATTTTATTTTTAAAATTGTTAAGTGGGATTAATTATATAAAAAAAAGTTATGGAGTTGATTAGTGATTAAGTGTGGTGTTAGTGATGTGTATGTGATTTAATTATATTACAAATAAGATAAAATAAAAATAATAGAAAAAAAAAACAGAGAAAAACCCTAACCCCAAATTCCCCCCCTCCGCCGTTGCATCCTCCTCTTTTATCCCTTTCTTCGTTTTCTTCTCTGATCGTCCGCCTCCGCCATCGTTCTCCCTCTTCACCCTCTTCTTTCATCTTTCTCGCCTTCTTCTCTTGCTCCTTCTTCCATTGTCTATAAAAAAAACCTAGCAAAGAAAACCACAAGGCAAAAAAAATCAAATCACAAAATGAAAACACCGCTCGAAGGATTCGTTACCCATGATCAAGGAGCTGCCCAGATTGCGGATGTGGCAGGTGATGATGGCGATAATGGCTTCTCCGGCAATGGATTCGCGATGACGGTGTTGGCGATCCCAAAGGGTAATCCTCTCTTCTTCGATTTAGAGTTTCAACTTGGGGAATTCTGGGGGATTTCTATCTGTGACTGTTTTTGTGTACTTTTTCTCTACGGGCAATGCCCTTTTATAAGGCTTATATGAATTGAAAACTTCCATCTGTAATCCAACATCTTTGTGCGTCTTTTGGCAAGAGAATAATGAACATAAATGCTGTTGAATCTGTTTTTAGAAAGTTAATAACCTCAAATGATACCTGTCGATTATCGTAGGAACCTTCTGCTTTTACTCTGATTTATTTTTCATAAGCCTTAATGGAGAGGACTCGGATTCAAAACAGAATGATTTTGTTCCAATGTTGATGTGGTTCCTTGTAATGCCTTACCATTTTCAAATTATTTGGTCTAATCGTGTTTTGGAAATAAACTTAAATTGAGGTATTAACTTGTTTACTGGTCCCTTGAATATGCAGGATTTTCGATCTTCAGCAAAGGCGGAGATAGGTCGACAGACAATAGACCTCACTGATGATGCGTTATCGTGAACAGTAGTGTGGACTAAAGAAGACAACGCGACGTTCTGTTTCTCCTTCGTGAAAAAGACAAACACAGACGAAGTCATTCTCGCAAAACATGCAACTGACGCAACTCTCACCATTGTGGCAGTTCTCGTCTTGGCTTTTCAATCATCATAAATTCATAATTATGGCGCCTTCGTTCTTCATCCCTCCACCTAATCCAAATTTGCTTGTCTGCTTATCCCATTTCATTTTCTACTATTTGATTAGATCTTCTTTTGATATGGAATCCACTATATCTTTATCAAGTGGTATTCAGAGCTTGTCACCTATTGTTTTGCGTTCTTTTTTGCAGGTTATCCAAGTGAAAGGATTTGGGAGTTGTTTGACAACTGGAGAACAAGACATTCAACCAACGGAACTCCTCAATATTCTGTGCCTCTACGGTGGCTCCTTCAAAGTCATTGATTCCATTGGTGACAATGTAAAAGACCAATTGCTTTGGATAATCTTGGGCTAGTCAGTCACGGGTTTCAAATTCAGGCAATGTAGACTCTTGGGTAGTGCTTCAGCTACTAGTTGTCCAAACACGGCGCTTTGAACTGTTGCTGCATTGGCGCGCTCTTCAAGTGCTTGAATATGAGATTTCATAGTCACTATGGTAGTTTCCATGTCATGATGGATATCTTATGCCTTAAAATTAGAGCAGTGAGACCTTTACTAATCGGCTCTGTTTCTTCCGGTGTGATAGGCTTTCCAGTTATGGCAGCGGTGGTAACTTCATCAATTATCAGTCCTGAAGGTGTGGTTTATCATCGTTCTATGGACAATTTGTGAATTTATGCATACTGTCATGGGAATGAAATGCGAGACTAATGAATTACTTCATGGACTGCGTACTGACTCAGATTTGTGTATGCAGGTGATATAGCCGGTGCATCGCGGCATTTTGCTGGGCTGATATGTAAACAAAGTCCCTTGGAGGTGTTATCGATTTTGGGCCGAAGTATGCGCGTCAACAGCCCGCAGTTGTCACAGCTTGTATACTTCCATTTTCATTGTTTTGTTCGAAATGGTCGAAACCAATGCCACTTATCAGTTTGACGGAAACTCATGAGCAACTTTAACTTCAAGTAAGTTGTCCATTACTTTCATGTATTGTTGATGCTTGTTTACTTAATGATGTTGGCTGTTTGTCACAGGTAAACACGAAACAGATTAATGTGCGATGGCCTTCAAGATCGGCATGGCATGCCCAAGGCGTGCAGTATGAATAGCATAAGGAGATGTTGGACAAAGAGATAGTGGATGACTTAGGATTAAGACCTAGTTTCTTTTAGGCTGAATTGCACATTAGGCATGTGCTTGTAATGTTCTTCTAGGATTTGCAATGAATATGCAGTAACCGTTTGTACACCAGGAAGTACCAATTTGAAATCTTTTGCTCAACTCTTAGTTCAAAGGAAAATTTGTAACTTCCTGTAATTCAAGTAATGAAGTCCTCATCACCTTTTTATCCCTTCATAAATCTTCAAGCCTTTGAACTTGTATGCGCTCAACAGTACGTGAAAGCAGAGGAAATAATCTTGAACCGCTTTACACAAAATTCTCTTTACTCTTGCAATTAACTTGCTCTTATTTTTGTAGAAATTGAATGGTTGAACTTTTCACTTTCCTTGAAATGACGAGTTAATTCTTCGTGTAAAACACCTGAATACTTGAGTGGCCTCTTACCTGACATAAAATATTCTTATTCTTGCAAATCGGATGCTAGCATACGGGTTTTCTTTTCTTCACTTAATATATTAAGTTCTTGATTCACACACATCGAACTGCTTAACTTAATATGTCAAGAATCAAACTTTGATATCAATGGGAAACCATAAGCTGCATTGAATCACTTGATCACGTCCTAAACAAAAAGAGCCGTATCCTCATCCTTTGTTCCATGGCTTATATCCGGGTCTAAATCTTCTGTTTTATTAAAACTTCTTCTCAACTTATGACTTTAGGGGAAAGGGTTGTCTTTGATAATCTTAACGTTACGGAGATGAAACCACGAGTAGCTGTCCCTTCCGGATTTTAAACACCTATGAATTATCTCTGAATTTGAATCCACTCTATCTTGCACTAAAACCTGTCAGGGGTGCCTTAAAAGAAACTGCCCGCTCGTTAGCCACAATAAACTCACACACAAAAGCAACTAAGGAGGCGGAATCTTGAGGTCAAAAATTAGGGTGCAACACTTACTATATAATTATATTTCATTTTTTGAAATAGAGTTCGCATTTTATTTTATTTCCTATAGAATTCACACGTACGAGTCACAGAGATACAAAAATTTGGAGAAATGTATGAACTTGCGTCCCATTTTTAAATTCAAGCATTTTTATCCATCTTCCCTTCTATTTGTTCTTTATTTACTTTATCCAGTTTTAAGTACTTTTGCGTTTATATCTTTCAACTTGTATCCAATTACTCAAAAATCAAACATAAAACTTTACAATACAATTACACTTTCTCAAACATTTCACACAAAATGTCCTTAGGATTTTTTTCGAGTTTAATCCTTTAAGTGAATTAGAACTCATAATTTGTTTATCAAAAATACCAGTAAATACACAAGTAAAAAAATAGTAAGTCATGAAAATGAATGTATACATTAACGAGAAGGAACCACAAGGTTTAGGTATTAAATAAAAGCACGTCAAACGAGAACAAAAAAAAGAAGAAAAAAATAATTAGAATGAGGACCACATATTTGGATAATCCATCAGGGAGGCCAACATTCCATTCTCCATCATTTGATTAGGATGAACTTGTTCTCGTGAAATATGCTTTGTGGGATAAAAATGTTTCACATGCTATAAATTATTTTCAAAAGACTTGTGTGCAATAGAGTAACTGCGGACTTTGCATACTCTTTGGTCAAGGCAACATTATCAAAATGCATCTTCCCAAGGCTGTATTTAGCTTTCTTATGACCTTCCTGATACTTCTTTAATGATGCTTCATGCTCTTCTACCTTTTTGAGGGAAAAATTCAGTGCTCGAATTACATCAGTAAGAGCAGCCTCCGTTGTAGATCATGATGCCTGGGTAGAAGCTAAAGTTTCATTCTTCTTTGTCACTTCATGCACAAGCAACTTCACATTCTTGTCCAATGAGCCATGGTACCTAAAGGATTTTACGCATCTTCTAGCTTTTAAAATGAGGTAGACTCCCCTTGAAGATCCCTCTGATACTATTTTTGCTCAGCGGTAACAATATTTACCCGCTTTTGGACACCACTATGGAAAAAACCTATCACAATTGTTAGAAAAGGAATACCACCATGCTGGACCAACCGTTGTGAGCTAAGATGTGGTTGTATGTATGATGTTTTCCACCACGTTCGTGCGACTGTGATTATAAGTCAAGTAGCGCGCTACCTACCACAACGGTTATTTTAAACAACCGTTGTTGTATGTTCAACCTATCACAACTGTTACTTTAAACAACCGTTGTTGTATGTCTTTTAATAAAATAAAATAAAATGCAGCAGTAGAACAACAACAACAACAAGAACAAAAATGAGAACAACAAGAACTACAACAAGAACAAGAACAACAAAAAAAACAACAACAATAACAACAACAATAACAATAACAACAACAATAACAACAACAACAACAACAACAATAACAACAACAAGAACAACAACAATAATAATGATAACAACAACAACAAGAACAACAACAAGAACAAAAACATCAAACATTGCTAACTTGAATCCATGTTTTCCTTGTCTCATTCAAGTTGGAGAAAAGGTGATGGAATTCTGAAATTTGTTAATGAAAGAAATGATTTTTTCGAGTTTTGTTTTCGAGCTTAGTTTAGTGGAGAAATAGAGTGTCGTAAATGGAAGAAGATGTTTGGAGGTAGAAGATGAATTTTGTATAAGTTGGAAGTTCATATAAGTTTTAGGTTTCACGCAGATCACTAATGGTATTGTCTTGAGCATTGATACTCACTAAATGGATGATAAACATTTGTTTAAAAACGGTGAAAAAAACTCAACAAACACGTTTACTTTAACATAAATAAATAAAAAAAAAACTCTACCTATCATAGTGGTTACTTTAAACAACCGTTGTTATATGTCTTGACCTATCACAACGATTACTTTAAACAACCGTTGTTGTATGTCTTTTAATAAATAAATAAAAACAAGGATTCAAACTTATGACCAGGCGCCACTTTTCATCACGGTTGAAAGTTCCAACCGTGGTGAAAAGTGGCTTAAAAATAAATTTAAAAAATTGTATATGCTAGGATTCGAACGCATGACCAGATAATACTTTTCACCACGTTGGTACCTATGACCGTTGTGAAATGTCTTTTAGTAAATACCAACAAAAAAAGCGTCCAAAAAAATTATGACCACGGTTAACAAGAAGACTGTTGTAAAATGAGTGTTACGAAAGATCTGTTTTGTGGTAGTGTGAATACATATTTTCCTTCCGAAGACAATTGGGTTAGAATATTTCTTCCCACCTGATAGAACCAAAGGTCAAGATGGTCGATGGACGATGCCTGCAATGTATAATAAGCCAAATCCTGTAGTTCCTCTTGAAGAGAATGCTTAGCTTTGCTTAAGTAATCTTGTTTAGAGATAGAATCTCGAAACTCCTTAGCCACCCACAGACCAGGGAAAGATAAAAGCTTAGGAGGCAACCCGACCAAAATCTATGCAGAACCTCCCGTGGGACCAAGTTTTCTTAAGTTCCGTGCTAGCAGTCGGGGACGCTTGACGAATAATCCTTCTACTTAAAGCACTTCAAGCTCAGGACTAAGGGTTAAATTTTTTTCATCATCAGGTTTTGATTAACACATAACATTTTCCACCATAACCTGGTCAGATAAATCCCAAATTTCCACCTGCGATGGAATAGCTGCGACCTAAGTAACCGAAAAAATAGAGACCCCTGTTGTCGAAACACCTCTAGTGGCAAGGATATTGGTAGCACCTTCCAAGAAAGGGATAATCCGAGGAATCCTTCTCATTTATTGTGTTGTTTTCTCATATTTCATATAAGTTGTAGGACAAGAATACACAAATTACAAAAGGAATCACCAAAAATATATTCAAGAATGAGAGGATTCCCCGTCTCACTCACCAAAGATAATATTCCTAGACAATCTTAAGTCAATATCTAACAACAGATGTGTCTCTATAAACCGTGTAGTTGCATATTCGATACCACATTAGGAGGAACAACACCCATGGCATAACCTAGATCCTTAAACAAGGATACCAACTATCTCTTTAGAAAAAAATCTTCTTGAGACAAATTGTCCATCATGTAAACATAAGACCCGAAATCCAAAAAGAAATGGATTTGATGCCAGAACTTGAAGAATACACTTGAGCATGGACAAAACACTCCAAGATCTAAGGAGTATATCTCAGTGTGAGCCTCTTCGTTGAGGGGAGTGACCAGGAATAACCAATTTTTGAAATGCTTCACATTATCCGAGTAAAAATTGAACATCCCAGTACATTGCTAGGGAGATATCAAGCCCTGCCCCGTGTTGAAGAAGTCGAGCTACATTGAGCTTTGAAAAGATTGAAGAAGATAATCAAGGTTGGCACACTCTTCTTATATTCACACCAGTATTGAAATATTTTGCGTAAGCCTAAATCACCAAGTGTAATTGTGAAAGGGCGATTAACAAGTGGTTAAAAACTCCAATCTCAAAATCATTGAAAGGGAGGCGAAAGCCTATCAAAGAAAACTAGTACTCGTGAAGAGGAGTGATGCACCTATCATACTTGTTGCATACCTTCTTATATTTCATGGGAACAAGCACACCCTAATCGGTGGAATGTCCCATCTCGATAAAAGCATGACCCAAACCACTCTAAAAAACAAAAACGGATGCGACATCCAACTTTCTTGATCTACCCTCATTGACAAGTTGTCCTTTTTTTTCTTATGAATATTGGTATGAGGAATCTCCATTATAAGGATTACTCTTAATGTAGAAAAGGAAAATATGAAGAAACAACTAATGCACATTCAAGGATAAAGTTCAACGTTTTGTTAAAACATGTCAATAACAAAAGTTCATCATAAAGGAAGTAGGAATATCAAAAACATTAAGGCATGTTTGAAATGTACGAGTATCTCCATCTAATGAATCCCTATAAACCTACTTTCTAGAAACCGTAAAAAGAAAGAATAAAAAGAAAGAAAGAAAAATACATATTTTAACTCAAGAAAACAAAGGTGATTGTCTATGTGTCACAGACGCCGCCGAACAAAATATCGTAGATGAATCAATTAAAAGATTAATACAAAAGAGCTTGCAAGAAAGGAAGAAATTGATGATAAAAAGAGAAAGAGCTTCTATAATTCATAAATAATAATAGTAAAAAAAATTAATACTGCAAGAATTCTTTATAAGTGCTGAATTTTGGACTCTCTTGTATTATGTTGTTGTAATATGTGATGTGTACTAATTTCTAACATCAAGACAATACGATAAAGTATTTTCGAGTTTATATAAGATTTGAGAGAAGTGGACGGAAACATAATTTCCTATTTGCAACTATATTTGATTCAAATGTTATGTTGCAGGTATAATGGACCGAGCCGTATGATGTCCAAACGTACTTGACTCAAATAATCAATTGATTCAACTCCAGCTTATGAAAATAAATAAATAAAATTGATTCAACTCCAGCTTATAAAAATAAATAAATAAAATTAATTCAACTCTACGCTACACTTACAACTTGGTCAAATCACGAATATATGAATAAACCAAAATTCAAAATTCAAACTCTAATTAATTCAAATTCTTATATTCTAAATTGATTCTTGAAATTAGTATTTCAATATTCATATATGGTTGATTTTTATATGCAATTAATGCTTTTACTTTTAGGCCAATTGGAAACTGATTTACAATTAAATGTTAAAAAGGAATTTCAACCAGTAATGCTCGGTAGATATATTCTTGCTGGCTATCATTGGGGCTTAGGGATAACTTCATTGAAACTCAAAGTGTTTGATAATTAAAGGCTTAGTTTTATTTATAATTAACTAATGGTCATAGGAGAAGCAATTTCATACTCATTCGTGATATATTTTATCATATTAATTTTGAAATCAATTAAATTTAATCTTAGTTTATATTCTAGAAACAAATATATTTCAAAATCTTTATAATTTTTTTTTCCAACTGAAACTTAAAGAGAAACTTAATAATGATAGATTATCTTTGAGTTTGATACTCGGGACTTCTCAATTTTACTACTTATACAATTTAGTACATTTGTTAAACTGCAATCAACTAGTCATCTCAATTTTTTAGAAATTGAACTTTTAGAAGAAAAAAGAAATATGATATTTAAACCACTATATAAAACTACTATTGTGTTCTCATCTTAGCCAATTTTCATTTATAGTAGGATTCAACCTATTGCATATTCCCACATGCTTTTCAACACACGATTAAACCTTATCAGAAATTTCAAGAGCATGTGGTTATGTTTGAATCTAGAGGTGACAAAATGGATGGATTGGATGGATATGAATTGGATTGTTAATGGATGGATTAAAACAATCCATTAGTCTATTAACAATCCACTAAAATTTTCTTAAAATTATCTAATCCAATCCATCCAACTTTTTTTTATTTCGTAAAAATAAATATATTTTTTTATTTTATTTTTGAAAAATTCATTTTTTGTATTTTCAAAAAAAAATTGATATTTTAATTTTTGAAAAATATCGATTATTTTTCCAAAAAAAAAAGTTGTTTTTTTTCTTCCGAAAAACAAATCAGTTTTTTATTATGAAAAAAAAAACCGATTTTTTTCTAAAAAAAAAAAGTCGGTTTTTTTCCGAAAAACAAATCAATTTTTTATTCTGAGAAAAAAAACTGATTTTTTTTTCGAGAAAAAATTTTATTTTATTTTTCGAAAAACAAATTAGTTTTTTATTTTGAAAAAAAAAACCGATTTTTTTCGAAAAAAAAATTGATTTTTTTACAAAAAAAAAGTCGGTTTTTTTTCTCGAAAAACAAATTTGTTTTTTATTTTGAAAAAAAAAAACAATTTTTTTCGAAAAAAAAAGTCGGTTTTTTTTCGAGAAAAAAATCAGTTTTTTATTTTGAAAAAAAAAACTCGATTTTTTTCGAAAAAAAAACAGACTTTTTTTCGAAAAAAAAATATATTTTTAATTATTTTAAAAAAAATCTATTTTAAAAAAATAAATCTAACGAAAATAAAAATAATCCATTGGATCCTTAAAATATGTTGGATGGATTGAATCCATCCATGCATATAAATGGATGGATTTAATCCAATCCATTAACTTATTTTTTGTGTGATGGATGGATTGAATGAATTTTTTGATGGATGGATTGAATGAATTTTACCTTAATGGATTCAATTGCCACCTCTATTTGAATCCATTGAATATTTGACATGGTCACCATGTTACTTGCACCAATCACTAAACTATGTTATTCAAGTGTCGTCACACTAGAAGTAGGTTCAACATTTGAGAGAAATTTAGTAAAAAAAACTCAACAACTTCTTTAACTATATACCTTTCAATAATACAACCTCTACCCGACTTTGATTCTTCACATACCTTTTTGATATTACCAAGTAATGTTCAATTGGGTACACCGATCTCATATGAGTTTATCCACAATATTGTGTTTCCATGAAAATGCATAATGATAAATGAATTATTATTTCCAAAAAAGAGGGAGAAAAATACATCTTGAGCTAACATAAGGCAGCAAAAATTTCTTTTTGTAATGTCAACCACTTTCTATGTCGAATAACTTTGGATAACTTTGAAGAATAAAGTCTAGTTGTAGTCCATCACATCTTCTAAAAAATGGAATGTATACCTATTAATAGTAAATTCTCCATTATTACATGACAGTTATGAGACTTTAAATCTTTTAACATGAAATCTTTTATAGATAGCAAAGTTTCAATATTTGAAGAATACCCTATATAACTTTAACTCTTATTAAAGAAACTTACACAAGATAATTTTTTTTTGGCACTATATGAGTCATCAGATTAGAGATATATGACTCTCCTTTTTAACCTTTTTCTTTTCCGATCTTAATCCCATTATTCATAGGTCTAACCTTACATTCATTTCATCATTAGTATTTACATGCGCTTTGAGTAACATATCAATTAAACTCTCCAATAATTTTTTTCAATATGTGTGATATCCAGGAAATGTCTTACATATAATGAATTCTAATACGATAGTTTAAAGAAAATTGACATTTTCTCCAATAACATATCAATTAAACTCTCCCCTTTTTACTAAAGCTACGTGTCGTTCAGTATTCTTGCCTTTTTGAATATGTGAATACAAGCGGGACTTAGAGAAAAATATTTGAAACAAAAAGGAGAGTAATTCTAATGAAAAATGCTCTTCTTTTTTCACGTGTGTTTCTTAAATATCATGTGTTAATAAAAGGAGAGGGCTTTTTATTAAAAAACTTTAATTTTAAAATCACTTAATCATCAAGGTTGATATGTTGGTGAATGTTTAGGATCTAAAAGTGTCCTTTCAAAGTTTTATGTTCAAATTCCGCCATGCGTTAATAATTCTTATACTATGTCAACCCACATAAGAAAAAGCTATAGCATGAGTCTTTCGTAGGTGAATAGTGAGATTAGTCCCTAAATTAGTCAATTTTAGGATTAGATACCGAGTTTAAAAATAATAATTTAAGATCACTTTGTATTAAAAATATTGTTAAAATTATCACTTCTTTTTATTTTTTAAAACAAATTTACGGTTGTAATTTTAAAAACGTTGTTCATCTTACAAGCGTTTTTTAATAAAAAAATGCTCTTAATATAGATAACATATTCTTTTGTATTTTTTTTTAAATAAGTATTTTTAATATGGTTGGTGATTTTTGGAGGATAGAGAAGGGGAAAAGAAGAAAGAGAATATTTTAAATGAGAGTGTTAGCTTTAATATTTTAGAAGGGAAAGAAAGGTAAGAGGAGGAGATTCAAATATTTCGTACGGTGATTTATTATTCTTCTAAGTTATAGTTTTTTTTTAGGGAATAGGAGGGGTATTGCAATACAAATTAATATATTGACGAATTTAACCTCATATTTTTAAAAATAAAAAATATCACTGTAAAAATATTAAAAGTTTAGATTTTCTACCAAAATTTTCTTTTTTTTGTTAAAAATTTGCTTTTGTCTCAAGCCAATCTCATATGTTACAATTATTGATGCTTTCATTTTTTTCTTTGAAATCAACTTAATATTTTCACTTTTATTTTAGTCTCAATGTCATTTTTAGTCTCATATTTTGTACTCGATATTCATTTTGATTCCTTAACTAAAAGAACATTTTATTCCAGTAATTTTACAAACTAAACCATATTAGTTCTTTTTATTTATTTTGTTAGTCAAAGTCAATCGATAGAACTATGTGACAATGACATGGGTTGTCACGTGACTAAGACTAATTTAGTGATTGAAAAATTCATGTATTTTTTGGTTTTTAATTGTTGTTTTCTTTTTCTCCAGATCCATAAAACACAAAATTTTGAAAATTAAATCTTCTTCTCTAAACCCATGAAATCCATTATTTTATTGGTTTTGAATCTAACCTTAAAAATTGAATGCTTATCATTAAGGCTATTGTAGATTTGATAAAAAAAATTATTATAAACCTTAAAAAAAATGGTTTTTATTGTTTCTTGAGTTTTTTAAAATCAAAATTGTTGCTCTCATCCAAAACTCTTTTATCAGAGAAGCTCTGAAAAATTCAATTTAGATATGAACCTATTTGGATCTGAATCCTTTCCTTGTGTTTCACAATTTCTTTCTTCAAATCTTCCAACACCCTATTTGGATATAAACCCATTCTTTTCTTAGTAAAACCCTTCTTTGAAAGAAACGGGCCTTCTATTTTCATCACGATTCTTAACAATCAAAGATTTTCCCTTCAATGAAAGAAATTCAAAAAAGCTTGCAAATTTTAAAAGTTTTGCCTTAGAGTTAGTTGTTGTGGTGGTGGGTTTAGGAAAATCTTGAGTAATTTTGGGGTACTAGATTTCATCATCTTCTTCATTAACAAGAATCTCATTGGAAGAGATGAAATTAAACCATTTGTGTTGAGAAACTGAAGAGTTAAAAAAAAGATTAGAAAAGTGAGCAATCTTTTTTATGAGAATATAATGATAGTGGTTGAAGGATGTGTTGTTCTTTAAGATTAATGTATGGGTGCAAAAAACCAGAATGAAGAATTGAGAGTGTATTGTTTGGTTTTCTATATTGTAACATAATGTTTTATGAACGTATGAAGATTCATAGTATTCAACTATTCATTATTTTATGGGTTTAGAAAGTAAAAAATTGATAACAGAAGCACTACTTTTATATATTCTGATGAAATAAAAATACAACCACGACCTTTATATAGAGCTAGATATTTCTGTTATTCTAGGAAATTAAAGCAAATAAATACTATTAATAGGTCACTATCTTTTGGCCTTCCAACTACAACAAACTCTTTGTCTTTCCACTAACTTATTAATAGAAACCCACTTAATATAACATTAAAGTTTATTCAATAAAACTCCCCTGTAAACTTAAATGTTTCTACTCCTCTATGCCAATCATCTTCTTACATTTATCAAAGAGTACTTTTGGTAGCGGTTTTGTAAAGATATCTGTAGCTTGATCCTTACTCGCCACATGCGTCAGTTCCACATTTCCTTCTTTCACATGGTTTCTAATAAAATGAAAATGAGCGTCTATGTGTTTGCTTCTTTCATGGTTTACTGGATTCTTTGTTAGCTCAATTGCATATTTGTTGTCATTTCGAATCTCCGTTGCACTTTGCTGCTTCAGATCTATCTGGTTCAACAATTTTCTAAGTCATATTACATGACAAACACACAAAGATGCTGCTACATATTCAGCTTCATATGTCGAAAGTGTTACTATCAGTTGCTTCTTAGAAAGCTAAGTAAATGCGGTATTTCCCATGAAGAACACATATCTTGAAGTGCTTTTTCGATCGTCTATATCTCCGCACCAATCATTGTCGGAGTAACCAAATAACTTGTAATCTTATGTTCTTGAATAAAACATTCCAAATGACAACGTTCCTTGGATGTACCTGAGGATTCACTTCAATGCCTTCCAATGTGAACATGTTGGCTCCTCCATGAATCGACTTGCAATTCCGAAACTTAAAGAAATGTCTGGCCTTGTACATGTGAGATAACAAAGACTACCTACTAGACTCCTGTATCTACCTGCTTCGAATCGTTCTCCTCCATCGAATTTCGACAGCTTTGCACCTGGTTCCCTTGGTGTCGAAACTGGATTACAATATTTCATTTTGTATCTTTTCAAGATTTCCTTTGCATACGTCTCCTGTGATATGAAGATTCATGCTTCCACTTGTCTAGCCTACAGTCCAAGAAAAAATCTCATCAGACCCAAATATGTCATCTCAAATTCTCGTGTCATTTTGCCTTTGAATTCTTATATTATTTTATCGTTACTACCCAGGAAGATGAAATCATAGACATAGAGAGCAACAAGCAACATGTTACCTTCATTCTTCTTTATATAAAGGGCATGCTCATAAGGACAGTGCTTGAACCCATTCTCTTTGAAATATGTGTCGATGCGTGTATTCCATGCCCGTGGTACTTGCTTCAGCCCATAAAGTGCTTTCTTCAATTTTAGCACCTTCTTCTCTTCTCCAGCTTTTATATACCCAAGTGGTTGTTCGACGTAGACTTCTTCTTCGAGCACACCATTCAAAAATGCAGACTTTCCATCCATTTGAAATATTGGCCATTTGTATTGAGCAGCTTGTGATATTAGTAGTTGAATTGTCTTCATTCTAGCAACTGGAGCAAATATTTTGTCATAGTCAATTCCTTCATTCTGCTTGTATACCTTCACAACAAGTCGCGCCTTATATCGTTCTACTTCACCTTGAACATTCATATTTTTCTCGAATACCCACTTCACCCAAATGGGTTGACTTCTTTTTGGAAATTCGATCAGCTCCCATGTGTCGTTGCGGTCAATCGCTTCAATCTCTTCGTTCATGGAAGTTTTCCACTTATTGTCTTGTAATGCTTCTTCAAAACTGATGTTTCCAGCATCTGCCAAGAGACATACAAGGTGCACCTCACTTATCGAATCATACAAATCTTGCAGACATCGCATTCTAGGTTGTTGAACTTCATCTTCATTGTCAGTAGTTTCAGAGTTTGTTGGTGTGCTAGTTGGTATAGTGATTGATGATTCTCTTGCTTCGACAATAGTTTCTGTCAAATTGTTCCAGTCCCATTTGCTTGACTCATTTATTCGCACATCTTGACTCACTATCACCTTCTTGCTTGTTGGGTCGAGTAGTTTGTACCCTTTTGTCCTCTCATCATATCTAATAAATACATACCTTTTGCTTTTGTCTTCAAGCTTTTTTTTTTCCCGTTGATCTGGTACATGAGCATAAGCAACACTACCAAACACTTTTAGATGAGAAACTATTGGTTTCTTTCCACTCTATACCTCTTGTGGTGTTTTATCATCTAGCTTCAGACGAGGATATCTATTTTAAACATAAATGACACATTGTACAGCTTCTGCCCAGAACTCCTTCGACATGTTCTTGCTCTTAAGCATTGAACGAACCATGTCGAGAATAATTATGTTCTTCCTTTCAGCCACATCGTTTTGTTGAGGAGAATATGACGAAGTTAAAAATCTTCTTATGCCTTCCTTCAAAAATACTTCATGAAATTTGTCAAAGTATGCTCACCACCTCTGTCGGATCAAATGGCCTTGATATGTCTATCAGTTGCCTTCTCCACCATTACTTTTAATTTCTTGAACACTTCAAATGCTTCGGTTTTTTCTTTTAAGAAGTAAACCCAGGTCTTTCGTGAGAAACCGTTGATAAAAGAAATGAAGCACCTTTTGCCACTGAATGATTCTGGAGTGATTGGCCCACATATGTCAATATGAACTAGTTCCAGAATATGTTTAGCTTGATATTCTGCTTTCTTTTGAAATGAGGTTTTCGTCTGTTTGCCAAGAACACATTCTTCACGAAATATGCTCTCATATTCTATGTCTGGTAGCCCGTGCACCATGTTCTTTTTCGCTAAACTTCTAAAACCAGCATGATGTAGATGGCCGAAGCGTAGATTCCATAGTGACACTTTTTCTTCGATATTGACTTGCAAAATTTTTTCTCGAACGCTTCTCAGATTCAGTTTGTACATTCGATTTCTTTCCATTTCGACACGAGAAATCAGATTCCCTAGCTTGTCCTTCAAATGTAGTATCCGGTCTTTATAAGTATCGAATAACCTTTTTCTGTAAGTTGCCCCAAACTCAAGATGTTGGTCTTGGGATCTGGTACATAATAAACATCTTGAATTGATCCAATCGAGCCATCCTTCTGTAAGTAACAAATTGTACCCTTGCCTTCCATTTTCACCTTCGACGCATCCCCAAATGACACATGACCATCCTTAATCTTTTGCATCTCTTTGAACAGATATTTGTGACCACACATATGGTTTCTTGCCCCTGAGTAGAGGTACCACAGAGTGTCATTTGTGCTGATTTCATTTTGAGCCATCAAGAGAAAACCTTCATTCGCTTCAACTTCGAAAACTAGATTGGTTGTTTCTTCTACCTTCTTTTCGACTCGACAATCTTTTGCAAGATATCCCATTTTACCACAGTTATAGCATTTGTAAGAGTTGCAATCCTTCGGATAATGACCATACTTCCCACACTTGTAGCATTCAAAGCTGGAGTAATTCGACTTGCCACCTCTTCCTCGACCACGTCCTCTTTCACGCTAGTTTGGTTGATTCGACTGTCCCTTCTCTTTATTATATCCTTCAAGATTGTTGCTTTGACCACTTCGACCACTTTCATGACCCCCACGACCACGTCCTTTACCTCTAAAATTTTGAGAGTAGAGTACCTTTTCGTCATTGATTGACTCCTTGGTTTGATGTGCTTCCTCGATCGCGCCCTCCTTCTTTTTTATTTTACGTTGTTCATGTGCTTCAAGAGAACCAACGAGCTCTTCGACTGAGAGCGTCGAAAGGTCCTTCGACTCTTCTATTGCACACACAATATTCTCAAATTTATTTTTTAAAGATCTCAGAATCTTTTCGATAATTCGTGCATCAGTCACCATTTCGCCATTTCTAGTGAGTTGGTTCACCACTGTTTGTACACGCGTGATGTAGTCAGATATAATTTCTGACTCCTTCATCTACATCCTCTCCAATTCTCCACAAAGAGTTTGGAGTCGAACTTGCTTCACTCGGTCTACTCCTTTGAACACTTTTTCTAACGTGTCTCATGCTTCTTTCGACGTAGTCAAACCGACAATTTTTTCAAAGTCTGATTCATCAACTGCTCAGAACAGCATGTACAGTGTCGTCTTATCCTTTGATTGCGTCTCTTTCAACGCCTTGTTTTGAGCTGCCGTATATCCCGCAGTGTCTGTTGGTTCTTCAAACCCATCTTTGGTCACCTCCCACGCATCTAGAGATCCAAGAAGAGCTTTCATTTGGATACTCCAATTTTCGTAATTTAACTTCGTTAGTCGCGACAACGGCATTTGACTCACCATATTTGCCATTAACTCTGATGCCAATTTGATAACAAAAGCACTACTTTTATATATTCTGTTGAAATGAAAATACAACCTTGGCCTTTATATAGACCTAGAGATTTATGCTATTCTAGAAAATTAAAGCAAATAAATACTATTCATATACCTCTATCTCTTGACCTTCCAACTACAACAGACTCTTTATCTTTTCACTAACTTATTAATAGAAACCCACTTAATATAAAATTAAAGTTTATTCAACAAAAATTTGATGAAACCGTCTTCTAAATAAAATTTATTTGATCCACATAGAACCTTCAAGAATTTAGCCATTTATTTTAGTAAAGAAATTTAGAAAACCACCGTACAGATGAAAATATTGGATTGACAAATTTTGTTTTCTATGATTTAATGAAAAAAGCGAAGAAGATGAAAAAGATATTGAGAACTCCAGAAATATTTTTTAGTGACTAATTTTTTTATCACTAAACTGCTTATAAAAATTTAATGT
The DNA here is from genome assembly GCA_963859935.3 of Lathyrus sativus. NCBI lineage: Eukaryota > Viridiplantae > Streptophyta > Magnoliopsida > Fabales > Fabaceae > Lathyrus > Lathyrus sativus. The sequence continues at coordinate 1,222,658 of OZ012740.1, forward strand.
ACACCTCACTTGTTACATAAAAAAAAAATCGTTGTTACTAACATTTGTATAGAAAAATGACTAACATAATATTTTTTGAAACATTGAAGAAAAATTGTTTTTGTAAGTTAAGAAACTAAAACAATCTCGAGTATAAAATACGGAAAAAAATTCTATTAAGTCTTTTTTTTTCCTTACGAAAACTTAATTATTTTCATTATTACGACTGTATTTTTTTTATTTAATTGTGTTTCACTTTATTTTTTATATTATAATTTTGTTTAATGATTTTCGTACTATAATTCATTTTTTTATTAATTTATTTAAAATATTGAATATGTTGTGTTTGATAATTTGTATTGTTTATGGGTGAATTTTTTTTAATAAAATATACTCAAAATTATCATTATGCATATGATTTTCTTAACATAAACTTTGTAGGATTTTAAAAATAAAAAGGTAAATTAATTTTAAAATAATAAAATATATATTTAATTAAAACTTTTCTATTTTTCTTTTCTTCTCTCTTTTAAACCAAACACATAATTAAAATATCTAATCTAAACACTTAAAAATTTTGTTTTGTTTAGAAACAGTCCGTCTTATTCTATTTCTAGAACGCTTTCACATTAAAAGAAAATAATTTTTAAAGCTTTGTTCTTAAAGACAAAATCTAGTATAGTGCTTATGTAATGAAATCATTTGAATTCTAAATAACAGAATAGTATGGGTTGAAAAAAAATTATAGAGTTTTGATATCGTACATCTCATCATACATACTGTTGCTATAATGCACGCTGTCGTTTTGTTCACAATGTTATCATTTCTTTCTCTCTTTTTTGAGTGCAAACAATGTTATTATTTCCATCTTGTGTTCAACGTGTAACTTAAGAGAACAGCAAGAATGTTGGTAGTGTATGAACTAAAGCTTGCCACTTGAGTGCTTTTAAAGGTCTTAATTTGAATCCTTGTTTTAGTTTTAAAACACACTAGCTAAATACCTAACACGCGATTGAAATGGGTATTACTATTGTGAAACTTAATTAGTAGTTATCTTTTTTATTTATGGAGTAACTTGATATGAATAAGATAAGAACGGAGGAGGAAAAAATGAGTTTCTTGTGCACTTGGTGTTTCGATGCAATGGGTATTTGGGGTGTCGACTTTTTTTTTTTTTTTTTTCTGGCGTCGAGTTCATTCACAACTCTAAAAGATTTAGAGCTGGTGCTCATCAATTCACAAGCCGTTGATTATTTTGCAATTTGGTTTAACGTTTGTTTGATACCGATTGACTTCAAATTCGTGTCACCGCGGTTATGAGATAATGTCTGTATTTGATGTGAGAACCCTCGCGACTTTGTGATTTAGAAAATGTGTCTCGTTGGATTGAGGTATTTCAGTGTTGTATATGTTGGAATAATATAACAAATGTGAGACTAAGATTGAAGCTAAATGAGTTTTTGTGTCTTGTTCAAAACTCAAGATTGAAACAAAATGAGTTTTTGTGTTTTGTTCAAAGTCCAAGATTGAAGTTAAAGGAGTATTTGAGAGAGAATTTTCCATCTCTAAAGGGAGATATCTCACCTATTCATCACAATTATTGAGGTTTTGTTTATAAGGGAAGTTGCTTTAACCGGAATATGTGTAATTCAAGAATACCATATTTTCCTTTATAAGAGAATTGAAATGTCATGAAGGAAGAAACATTAACTTAGTGTAGAGCAATGCCACTTTGTTGCTTTATGAATCTTTGCATGCTAAGAGAGAGACATTGGTTTGGATGTGTTTCAGAGGCTTGCCACTTATATCACTTAGATGAAAGAGAACTTTGGTCATGATAAAGAAGGGACTCCAACTTGTATTTTGAACCAACAGGTGTGTCACTTACATCAATTATCTGGAAAATGGTTTACTTGTTTGTTTTGAAATGTGATGTATAGAGAAAATATCCTCATACAGGGAGGACTCAGAATCTCATACGTGGGGATGTTGAATTTTAGGCATTGATCAAAGCTCAAGGTTGAAGTTAAAAAGAGATTGAAAACAAACTCAATTGGGGGAGTATTATATTTGTCTTGTACAAGGCCCGAAATTGAGACTGACTGGAAAAAATCCTTATATGAAGCCTAAGAGAAGGCTGAGGGAATTTAAGTGGAGACTGATTCTTGCTGAGGAAAATTAAATCCAAGAGCAGGATCCAACTACTTTGAGGAATCAAAAGAGAAACTGACTCCTACTGGAAATTAAAGGAGAGTTGGATTTATTGAACTGCCATAAAGGCTTTGATTCTTTTGGGGATTTGTTGATTGTAACTTGACACTTGCTGGGGATTTAAGGTGGAAGTCAAGCCTTATTGAGGATCAGAGGAGACTCAAAGGATGAGTTTGACTTTTTTAGAGGTTTTAACTCTCCTGAGAATTGGTGTAGGGATGACTAGGGTCTATCCTATACTTCAAGGAAGTCTGAGGGTCCTTGTACTAAGCCTAAGAGGAGGCTGGGGATGCTTCTAGAAGGCTTGTGGGTCCTTGTACTAAGCCCAAGAGGAGACTGAGGAATTTAGATTGTCCAAGTCTTAAGAAGAGTTCAAGAAATGTTTCACCAGGAAATAATCCTTTCTTTGTTGAACTGTTCCAAGATTAAAGGGGTTAAAGAAGTGGTTTCACCAGGAAATAATTCTCTTTTTATTGAAGTTTTTCAAGGTTGAATTAATTGAACAAAGTCCAAGAGGAGGCTGACTGTATTTTGAATAAGAATTCCTTTGTACAGGGGGGGGAACTAGTTGTTTGAACTAAGTTATACTGATTGAAAGGATCCTATTGTTTGAACTAGTATAAACTAGAGATGATTCAAATGCTAAGAGAAACTTAACAAGATATGTACAAGCATATATATATATATATATATATATATATATATATATATATATATATATATATATATATATATATATATATATATATATATATATATATATATATATATATATATATATATATATATATATATATATATATATATATATATATATATATATATATATATATATATATATATATATATATATATATATATATATATATATATATATATATATATATATATATATATATATATATATATATATATATATATATATATATATATATATATATATATATATATATATATATATATATATATATATATATATATATATATATATATATGAACAAGTATATAAACAAGTATGAATTGAATTGAAAAAGGTGGTGGGTCTTATACTTTGGATAGAGGCCCAAGTGTATTGTGTTTGATTAGATGTTTTCTTCAAGACTGAGTTAGGGTTTTGAGAAATTGAAGAAAGTTTTGACTTTGAAGATGACTTGATCTTTAAGTAAACAAATATGTTAAGTCTTACACTCTAGATATAGGCCCATGAGTGTTATTTGTATCCTGTACAAAGTCCAGGATGAATGAGGCTAAAAGATTTTCTATTTACAAATGGTGTTGGGTCTTACACTCTTATAGAGACCCATGGTTATTGAAAACAAAGTTTATATACAGAGAGATGAGACTTACACTCTTAGCAGAGGCCCAGATGATGTTGAAAGTACAATGATTATGTACAGAGGGATGAGACTTACATTCCTAGCAGAGGCCTAAATGATTTTGAAAACAATGATCACACTGTGATTTTAAAAATCGCAATGAGACTTATATTATAGCAGATGCCCATGAAATGGTTTATTTATAAAGAGAGTTGTGTCTTACACTCTAATAGAGACCCATAGTTATTTAAAATGAAGTTTTGAAAGATTAAATAAAAAAGGAAACCCTAATTTTTTTTTTGCATTTTTAAAAGGAAAAAACAATTTAAAGTGATGAAAAATATCAAAAAAAAAGAAGTTATTTAAAAATGATGAAAAACAATTGGAAAATAAGGTTTTATTCACATGATGATTTAAAATTCTTCTGGGTTTGAAAAATCAAGAAAAAGAAGTTATTTAAAATGTTTAAAACAAATTAAAATAAAATTCTTTAAAATATTTAAAAATATATCAAATAAAATTTTTTTTTTGATTTTTTTGTGTGGAATAAATTATTTAAACATGTGAACAATTTTTATGCAAAAAATCATTTGAAAATAATCAAAATTGAATATAGAAGATAATTTTTTAAAATAAAATGAAAATATTAAAAATATTCAAAAATTTAAAAATTTGAAAAATGGCGCCAAGGCCAACTTCATCTTCCTCGCGCGTGCCACCGTGGCTGAATTTGCAAAACCTCTCATAACTCCCTTAGTACGTAATAATTTTGCACGATGTAAACATGAAAGTTACTCATTTTTAAACAAAGAATTCAATGGTACCAATTAATTTCACTTCTTTTAAGTGTAAAGTGAGTTATCAAGTGATGAACAAATGAATCCTAATTTTTGCAAGAACACTATGAAACCCTATACACGATTGATACATAACAATTGATTGAGGGAAAGCATTCTATATAAGTGCAGAAACATGTTGGTAAGTTGAAATATAAAAAATGATGCATGTTTCATGGAGTTTGGGATGTTCAGGCTTACCTGTGCAAGAGGAATTTGAATCCTCAGTTGTAGGTGTGACAGATGTGAAATGATGACCTGGACAACTTCCCTAGACCTCAAGGAACGCGTTGATGCTAGGCTAGATACTTGACCCCTTGTGTTATGGTTCAGATTCCTTCATCATTTGTATTGATATTGGATAGAAATTCAATGATGCAAGTGTCCAAAATTGGCTTGAAAATTGTGAGATGCAAGTTATGTGTCAAATGCTGTCAAAAAAAAGTTTGCATCAAGACATGTTGTGAGGTTCATAACTTCTTACTCAAGTTGAATCAATGGATGTTTTTGTACTTTTTATAAAGCTTGTATATCATACTTCAACTTTGATGTTTACATTTAGTCTTGATTCATCTTGGATCATTATGAAAAATGCCTCAAAAGTTGGATAAAACATGAGGCAGATTCTGCCTAAAAATTTCTAAGTGTCAAGGTTCAAAATCTAATGAAACCCTAACTTTAATGCTTCATATCTCAAAATCTAGGCATTTTTTAGGGGTACTTCTGCTTTGCAATCTTGTTGTATGTAAGAATATCTATCATTTGAGCTTTGGATGGGAGAAAATGGTTGCTTGGATCACAAGTTATGGCCTTGCAAAGTTGGATAAAAATCAAGTTCCTTCCATAACATTGTGAAATTTTAAGTTTCTCAAGGTTGCCCTTTTTGCAAGTAACCTCACTTTTCTTGATTTTTATAGATTGATCATGATCCAAATCATAATTTAACATTTTTCTTGACTTAAAGAGGCCATGTTTGCCAAAAAAAATCCCAAAAGTCAAACTTAGCTTTGATCATAGTTGACTTTTGACATTAGACGTAACTTGAACTTTGTGATCCTTTATGAAATCAAGTCATTAGGATAAATTTAACCTAATGGATGGATTCCAAAGGTGTTTTTTTTAGGTTCTTGAATCATGTCCCAAGGTCTGAGATCATGTCTTGGTCAAAAGTCAAAGGTATGGTTGACTTTTTCTCAAGAACCCTAGTTTGTGATTCAAATGAATTTGAATCTTTGCATTGCTTATGAATCAAGTTCTTTGAATCAATCAAATCTTGTGAATGGATCAATATGATTTATTTTAAGTCCTTGAAACATATCTTGAGGTCTTGGATCATGCCTTACTTCAAAAGTCAACCTATGGGTTGAATTAAGTCAAAACCCTAATTCCTGATTTTTTATAAATGCAAACCCCCGAGGCTATTTTGAACTTATGAGTAGACTCATGATGTTCTTTTGAGATTCTTGAATCATGTATTGAAATATTGGCTCATGCCTAGATGAAAATTTCTCTTTGGAAGCCTTGGTCGATCAAAACCCTAATTTGGTGGCGCTGATGGTCTTGAGGCTTGATTAACTTGGAATGGTGCAATCTTGTGTTAAATTCTTGATGGAGAGGATCTCTTGACTCTTCGTGGATGTTTGAGAGGCTTGAAAATTTGAAGATCATGTCAATTATTAATTGATCCCTTGCCTGAATGCTTTGAAAGGGCTTAAAACCCTAATCCTTGGTTAAGGTGAATGCTCAACAATCTTTGAGAAGATTGGTGAGGTATGAAAATACATCCATATTATGGTGATAATTTGCACAATGTTGTGAAGTCTTGTGGTCAAAATTTAGGGTATGACGGTGAGTAGTATGGATAATAGTCCCATGTTGGATAGGATTGTGATGACTTGAGCATTTATAAGTAGGAGAACTCATACACATATCACCTTAAGGTTTTAGTGTGAATATGTGGTGTCTCTCTCAGTTGTGTTGCTCTTGGCCCATGCTCAATTCTCCCTAGTGTAAAACTCCTCTAACAGTATATAAACTACCTTTAGCCTCAATTCTTAAGTAACGTGTGATTATTTTGTCCAACCCAACATAGTTGCCCCCTAGTCGAGGCTAATGGGCAAGATGCAAACTTTAAGTTTTCATAAACGGATCCAATGTGTCGTGAGAGAACCATAATTGACCGGTGATTAAAAGATGTGGATTGTGATGGTGGACTTGGGCTTTCAGTGTGGTTGAGTAGGGACTGACCTTCAAGGTTAACACTCAAACATCCAAGTTAGTATGAGAATAAGACGAGTGAATGAAATTTGAATTTAAAATGTACATTAGAAATGAAATGTTTCCCTTTATATAGCAGGGTGATTATAACGTCTTGCTATTCTTTAGGCGGGAATACGGATATTCATCTGATGGATCTTGAATTTAGATCACCTACACTCTTGACTAGGATAACGTCTCTATTCTGTGAGTAACATGATGGACCAACATGTTCTCTGGGAAGTAGCTTTTAAGCCTTCTGGTCATCCCAAAACAACGCCCATACGCAGGTTTGTTGAATGGTGCTCTCAGTGTGTGTGCGTGTATGTATGTTTGTTGAAGATGTAGATTTATGTTTACTTTATTTCACTTTTGGGGTTGTTCTCTATTACCTTTGAGTTGTTTATTTTTTTATTAGGTTAGATTTTATGTCCCCTTTGTCTCTTTGTACTCTTCTCTTTTTATTTTAATCTATTTAGGATATTGTCAAAGATGATTTACTCACAACTTGAATTCTCTTGCAAAAAAAGTATTGCACTTTAATAAGTATGAATGTCTTTCTTGTTAGAAGTGACATTATTTTATTGATTGATCTAGGTAGTATTATACGAGAAAGAATTTAAATTTATTAAGTCATACACGTTACTTGCATAATTAATAACTAACTTTTTACCCCATCTATGGTGATTCACCCCTCTCCCTTTCTGTGGCGTCCTTGTTCCTGATCTTCCCCCCAAGGTTTCTTACTGATCTTTTCTTCAATATTTCTTGAGTGAGCATGGTTGTTTCCACCCTGTATTTTTTCTCTAAGGGTTGTTCTGGTTGTAGCCAAAATAAGTCATTGGATGCATATTACTACTACATATAAAATAGGAACGTACCTGGACCTCCCTACTCAAGTTCGAAGGTAAAAAAAATGAATTTAATTTTAGCCTAGAAAAAATTAGAAAAAAACATTAATGCCTAAAAGGAAAAGAACTTCTCATATGCTGGAAAAATCATCCTCATAAAATCCATAACTCAAGTTATTCCTACATATACCATGAGTGTGTTTAAATTCCCTGAAACTATTTTTAAAGAAATGGATAGTTTAATTCATAATTATTGGTGGTTGTTGAAGAAAAAAAAGTAAGTAATGAGAACTGGTGCAAATATCTAAAACAATTCAATAATTTCTATAACTCTATATATGTTTGAAAAAATTGATTGTTTGGTAACTAATTTTAAAAATAATAGAAAATGAAAATATGAGTTTAAGAGATAGAATTGAGATTGTTAGGGTTAAATTTTTTTATCATATTCCCATGCATTTTCTTGATTAGTCATGTACATATTTAGCCATCCATTAATATTATCACATATCATTCTGCATTTGTTATTTATGTCTAAACAACAACGTGAAATCAATCTTATTGACTAACAAACGATTTCTCAGCCTGTTAACCAATACGACAACATTAAGATTTGACAGTATATATAAATGTTAAACCTAAATCAGTTTCCATAGTTTAACATTTAGCAAATGGAAATCTTTTGATCTAGTTAAGAAAATATCTTTCAATTTCATTTCAAAATCATTATAACAAGTTATAAGTAGAAAATTCCTAACAAGCACTAAGAACAAAGATAAATATCAATAATAACAAATAACAAGAACATACATAACACCGTGATCAATGTGAATACATCAATGTTTGAATAACTATTTCTAACCCCAACAAAAGAGAATTTATATACGCTTACTCATGGAAGCTTTACAAAAATGATCAGGAAAAGGGAGATGAAAAATCATTTACGACAATTTCTCAGTCGGACAAAGCCTCCACCTTCGATTATTCAATATTCCTTTTGGGAATTTTCCTTTCAATTCTATCTTGTAGTACCAAAATTTAAACTATTACAATATGGACTAAATAACTAATAAAACATGGAATATGTCTAATTTGAACTGACTGAAAACTCTATTTGGAGAGTTCTCTTCATGTATCCTTGCCTAGTAAGGTCTTTGACTCACGTAGCGAGTTCTGATTTTCTTCATCATTAAGTCATGTCAAACTTGTCAACTTGTGCCACTTGGGCTTGTCATTCATATCTCACTTGACGACCTTTCCTGCCTCGTCAAGCGAGAAAACCTTTCCTTCATCCATAAGTTACTTAATCAATGGGCCTTTTGATCCACCCTTTCTTGCTTGGCGAGTTTGCTACCTCGCGCAGTGAGATGTCTTGCTTCATTCTAAGAAACTTGTCCTGGAAGGAACCTCCAACCACATGTTCTCGTCTGGAAAACTTATCTTCTTCGCCTCGCAAGTTGGATTAAACAAGGGGCTACATTTTATCCTATTTCCCCCTGTCTTTGACCCGTCTCTACATGATTAAACGAGCTTTCACAAATTTGGTTCCTTTGATGATGATATTTTCATTTGCATATCTTTTTCTCTTCAACATCAGAACTTATTTGACTTGGCTTTTTTGATAACTTCAATCTTTGATGATTCTCATGATTAATTCAATTTTGTTCTTTTGTCATCGTCAAAACCACAACCAATAATCTTATTACATGCACATCACACAAAACCACATTATCCCTCTTTTAGATGAAGACATCACCCAAAAAAACAGATGAAAAAATTAGAGTTCTTAAATCCCCCTCACGGATAAAAAGAGTATACTCTACTTTTGTTAAGAGTATATTTATTCCTATTTGGCATTTTAAAAAAAAAACCCAAAAAGAAGAAGAGAAAGAATATACATGTTAACAACATATAGAATAAGCATTTCATATTTTAGAGCAATTAGGTGCATGAGGAAACATATTTGATGTATTAAAAGAGGATTAAAGTAAATCATTACTAAAAAAACACAAGATAAACAAATGAAGTAAGAAAAAATACAATAAGATAACTATTACTTCTGTGTTAGCCAGGTGACTAGAGAGAAAGGAAAATTGGGCCGATATGTAATAAAACATGTTGTTATGTTGATTTCTTGGAAGGATGATGTTGAGAAGAGCTTCTATTATAGGATTTTTAGGTATCTCATAATTAATCTCATCTCGAATTACTGTTTCTGGTTGCTGGGGAGACTGATGTAAATGCTCAATCGGAGGGTTGTGTTCCAAGACCATGTGTATGTTGTTGATCTTAACTTGCTTCAAACTAGTCTTGGTAATAATTGAGGAGCTTGGGTCATACTTTTCCCATCAATACGACTCTATCATGAATTGGAATCTTTATGATCAAGTCATCATATTGCAAGCAAGTAGTTCCATTTCTTTAAAAGTCCAACATATGTTGGACTACTCCATTAGCCCTAGTGGTCTCAATGGTGTGGTACAGACAAAACGTAGCCATAACATCAGTCCTCAACATTTCCCCTATTTGAATTTCCTAGGGATAATAAGCACATGGTGATTACATAGAAAATGAGATGAGAAGTCACGATCATATACCCCATTGTAAGACACTACAATAAATAATAGATTTCCCAACGAAATTTTGCTACAATCAAGAATTCCACCACGATAAAATCCATTTAATTAGGCGCCTTTACTTTAATTTTTGGGAAATTTTAGTTAAAAATAAATAGCCTGTTACCTCATTTGGGATAAATAACTTAGGGGAAAATTAATTCATGGACACACTTCAAATTCAAGCAGCTGCAATTTATGTGTTTATTTATTTTAAAATGGTGTCATTTTTTTAATTTAAAAATTAAATCATTTATTCCTTTGGTTATACTACCAACCGATGGGAAATCATTTGCTCATTCAGTTTTGTTGTTAACCTAGCTCATATATTGTCGCCCCAAACTCGTAAGAAACATTTTCTAGGATGGATTGCAAAACTAGAAAAATGTTTCAAGGTTTGTTCATTAATTAATTAGAAAATCTTGTAAGGTTGTAGTGGTTGCTACACTCATGTATTGAAGAAACTAATTTGACCAATTTTTCTACACTTACAATTTATCTTACAGAATGACGTTGTTGCTGCTGATTTTACCTATTCCTAACCATAATGAGAAGATATTGCAAACTAAAAGGGAAATGGTGAATGCTAAGAAGCTGTAAGTGATATTCCTTACAGTCCACCATTTTATTTTTGGGTTTGAAATACAAATCATCTACTCCATTAGGTGGTTTGATGACCGAGGCGAAAAGTACTTGAGAGACATAAACTCTGATTCCCAGCACCAGCAACTTTGTGTTTTATTCAATAAAAAGCGGCGTCTTCCTTCTATTTTTATTTTTAAATTATATTATATTACATTTTCTCTTGGGTATCCTTATCAACCCATGGGAAACGTAACCCAATCTTGTCTATAAAGTACCATGCTCGTTAAATTTTTTCTAAACCTAACTTATCTCCAAAACATCATTTGTCGTGTTAAGTAATGTTGTTGTTGTTTAACTTTCACAAAATAGGATCTTGAAAATTTTGGTTTGAGTATTATCAAATAAATGGATTTAAATGTCCCTTATACTGATTAGTGGCATTAAAAGTCTTTGTCTCCGATCAAGTAGGAGGAAATAAGTAAGAGGTACACAATAAACCACACAGACACACTCAAATTTCTGATAGAAAAATATTACTGCGACTCTTACCAACCAACATTGCTAGAGTTAACAAATATTGTTTTCGTGTGGATATATTGATGGAAAATTGCGATCTAAACGCAGCGGAAAACAAAAATTTCCTTTAGTGATCCTTACGAATGAGCATGGTCAGTGATAGAATCGTTACCTCTTTGTGGCGATTCAGATCTTTGATGCAGCGATCACAAGCGTTGATGAAGTGCAACGCCTCTACTCAGTCCACACGAACAGCTTCCGGTCACAGTGCTAGCTGCTTACGAACGGAATTATTTGAGTGAGAAAAGAGAATCAAAAACGAAATTGCATCAAGTGAAAGCTTCATCACAAGGGTTCCTTTTATAGACTCTCTTGTGGGCTGCGGGCTAAAAACCCAATTCACATGATCCATAATAATATTATATATTATTATAATAACTATTATTATAATAAATATATTTATTTTATTATTATTTTATAACCATTATAAAATAACAATAATTATTATTATATTATCCGAATTTCTATTTTTCATTTAAGTGCACCGTACCTTATGGTGTTCCTTTGATTTCTCTATCTCTCATCAAACTGTCCTTATGTGTGTGACCCTGTAGGATTTCGTAACGTTGGTAATTATATTAAATTATATATTTAACATAATAAACAGTAAGCGGTATCTAGCAACACATCACTGCTACCCAAGTCACGAAAATGTCATGTGATCTGACAAAACCTTTTTCGTGATAATATATGTTTGTACAATTACCCTTTTGCCCCTATGTCTATATTGAACACAAGGCATACACTGTGTCATCCTTGTCCAGTTCAATATTGGGCCCTTAGACATTTCTCCTGTTATGCAGGATTGGCAAATTCCATCTAGGACACTCATGTCCCTCAGCATGCTTCGTGGAGTGCCCATCAACTGTCTTTATGATCATCCAGTTACGGATAATGTTTGATCAGCAATAAAGCACCCGACTCTACATCTAGGGTCCATAGTGGTTTCAGGTCGAAGGGTGATAATACACCATTATCACCATGAGAATAACTTATGACACTTTGCATAACATACTATGTAGTATTCTCATAGCGGGTCAATCCGGTATAAATATTACTCCTAATATTTATACCTATGTCAAGACTTGATAACTCTTTATCCATGATCCATGAGATGTGATCATCAGTCTATCTTCATAATAGTCTCAATGCTTTTAATGTTATCCCACTTTGTAATAAAGCTTGACTACGGATATTTTAAGAATAATGTCTTTATGTTTAATGGGATCTCATGATTAAGTCACACTTAACATTTCATTAAACAGACTAACTATTCTAGGGACTTTATTATTCTGAAAGACAAACATAATAAAGAAATGCCTTTTATTATTAAACGAATAATCCGATACAAGTACCAAAAAGTATTGGCCTCTAGGGCTTACACCAACAATCTCCCACTAGCACTAGAGCCAATTAGGCATACCCTTAATACCCATAGATCTAGTATGACCATCATGCTTCTGTTGCGCAAGAGGCTTTGTTAATGGATCAGCGATATTGTCAAGTGTAGGTACTCTGCATATCTTCACATCTCCCCGATCGATTATCTCTCGAATGAGGTGATAACGCCTAAGTATGTGTTTGGATCGTTGGTGAGATCTAGGCTCCTTAGCTTGTGCGATAGCACCATTGTTATCACAATATAAACCAATGGGATCCACAATGCTAGGGACTATGCCAAGTTCACTAATGAACTTCTTGATCCAAACAGCTTCCTTTGCTGCATTTGAGGCAACAATATACTCGGCCTCAGTTGTAGAATCAGCAACTGTTTCTTGCTTTGAACTTTTCCAGCTCACAGCGCCACCATTGAGACAGAACACATAACCAGATTGTGATCTAAAATCATCCTTATCTGTCTGGAAGCTAGCATCAGTGTAACCAATTACATCAAGCTCTTCCTGACCTCCATATATCAAGAATGAATCCTTAGTCCTTCTCAAGTACTTAAGGATATTCTTGACAGCTACCCAGTGAGCATCACCGAGATCAGATTGGTACCTACTCGTTGCACTTAATACATACGAGACATCTGGTCGAGTACATAACATGGCATACATGATAGATCCTATTGCAGATGCATATGGAATCTTATTCATGCGATCCCTTTCTTCCTTAGTTGAAGGGGATTGTGTTTTTGATAAACACAGACCATGTTGCATAGGTATGAATCCTTTCTTGGAATCATGCATATTAAAGCGTCTCAACACTTTATCTATGTATGTACTCTGACTTAGGCCAAGCAGTTTTTGTGATCTATCTCTATAGATCCTAATTCCTAATATATAGGCTGCTTCACCTAGGTCTTTCATAGAAAAACAATTCCCTAACCAAGTCTTCACTTGTTGCAAGGTAGGGACATCGTTTCCAATGAGTAATATGTCATCTACATATAATACCAGAAACACGATCATGCTCCCACTAACCTTCTTGTAGACACAAGGTTCATCTTTATTTTTGATGAATCCATATTGTTTTACGGTTTCATCAAAACGAAGATTCCAGCTTCTGGAAGCTTGCTTCAATCCATAGATTGATCGCTGTAACTTGCATATCTTTTGGGCATCTTGTGGTATGTCAAATCCTTCAGGTTGTGTCATGTACACATCCTCAAGAAGATTCCCATTAAGGAAAGCAGTTTTGACATCCATCTGCCATATTTCATAATCATGATATGCAGCGATGGCAAGTAAAATCCGAACAGATTTAAGCATTGCAACTGGTGAAAAGGTTTCATCATAGTCAACCCCATGAATTTGTTTATAGCCTTTTGCAACCAGTCTTGCTTTATAGGTATGTACCTTACCATCCATGTCAGTCTTCTTCTTGAAGACCCACTTGCATCCTATAGGGTTAACTCCTATAGGAGGTTCTACCAAGGTCCAAACCTGGTTTGTGTACATGGAATCCATTTCAGATTTCATGGCTTCTAGCCACTTCTCAGACTTAGGACCAGTTATGGCCTCTTTGTAGGTCACAGGCTCATCTTGATCCATGAGTAATACATCACCCTGATCACTTATGAGATATCCATATCTCTCAGGTTGGTGACGTATCCTGCTTGACCTACGCTGGTCTTGTTCTACTTGAGCAGGTTGCTCTTCCACAACTACTTGTGTTTCCCGCTCTAGTTCCTCCATAGGTGTTTCAATGTTTTGTGATTCTTGAATTTCTTCAAGCTCTATTTTCCTCCCACTGTTTCCTTTAGAAATAAAATCCCTTTCCAGAAAGACTCCAGTTCGAGCGACAAACACTTTGCCCTCAGAAGGATTGTAGAAGTAATATCCTTTTGTTTCTTTAGGATACCCCACAAATAAGCATTTGTCAGATTTGGGCTCAAGCTTGGTTGAAATTTGTCGTTTGACGTAAACTTCGCAACCCCAAATCTTCATGTAAGACATATGTGGTTTCTTACCACTCCATATCTCATATGGTGTCTTATCAACCTTTTTGGATGGAACACGGTTAAGTGTGTAAGCTGCTGTTAATAATGCATGTCCCCAAAAGGAGTTTGGAAGATCGACGTGACTCATCATGGATCGGACCATGTCTAACAAGGTTCGGTTTATTCTCTCAGATACACCATTCCATTGTGGTGTTCCAGGAGGAGTAAGTTGGGATAGAATCCCATACTCTATTAGATGGTCATCAAATTCTAGGCTTAAATATTCACCGCCTCGATCTGATCGAAGAACTTTAATATTCTTACCTAGTTGGTTTTGTACTTCATTCTTGAATTCCTTGAACTTTTCAAAGGACTCAGATTTGTGTTTCATTAAATACACATATCCGTATCTACTGAAGTCATCAGTAAAAGTGATGAAGTACTGAAAACCTCCTCTGGCTGGTATGTTCAGTGGTCCACATACATCAGTATGTATGAATGCCAAAAGATCATTAGCCCTTTCACCTTTTCCTGTGAATGGGGACTTTGTCATCTTTCCAATTAAACAAGATCTGCATGTCTCATATGATTCATAATCAAAAGAGTCCAAGAGTCCATCTTTATGGAGTTTGGAAATGCGTTTCTCATTTATGTGGCCTAATCGACAGTGCCAAAGGTAAGTTGGATTCAACTCATTAGGTTTCAACCTTTTAGTATTAATGTTATAAATTGGCATTTCAAGATCAAGGACATATAGTCCATTATTCATTTTTGCAGTAGCATAGAATATATCATTCAAAAAAATGGAGCAACAATTGTTCCTTATTATGAATGAAAAACCAAACTTGTCCAAACAAGAAACGGAAATAATATTCCTGCTAATTGCAGGTACATAATAACAGTTCTCTAACTGAATTATTAAACCACTAGGTAAAGTTAAAACATAAGTTCCTACAGCTAAAGCAGCAACCTTTGCTCCATTGCCAACTCGTAGGTCAACTTCACCTTTTGCCAAATCTCTACTCCTTTTTAGCCCCTGTACATTAGTACAAATGTGAGAACCGCATCCAGTATCTAATACCCATGATGCAGAAGTAGATAAATTAATTTCAATAACAAAAATACCTGAATTTGAAGTCTCTACTCCATTATTCTTATCTTCCAGGTACTTTGGGCAATTTCTCTTCCAATGTCCGGTCTTACCGCAATGGAAGCAAGTGCCCTCCTTTGCTATTCCTCCACTAGGCTTCAAAACAGGAGGAATGGGTTTGGGTTTGGCAACTTCCTTGCCTTTCCCTCTACCACCCTGTTTGATGGGCCTCTTGTTCTGTTTCTTTCCATTACTGACCATCAGAATGGATTTCCCTTTTGTCTTCATATTCTGCTCAGCAGTTCTCAACATGCCTAGCAGTTCTGGAAGACTTTTGTCCAAGTCATTCATATTGAAATTCAGGACAAACTGACTGAAGCTCTCTGGCAACGATTGCAAGATCAGATCAATCGCAAGTTCTTTTCCAAGGGGAAACCCTAATCTGTCAAGGTTCTCCACATACCCAATCATCTTGAGTACATGGGGACTTACAAGGGCTCCCTCATCTAACTTGTTGTTAAAAAGGGACTTTGAAACCTGAAACCTCTCATTTCTTGCTTGCTCTTGATAAAGCATTTTCAGATGTCCGATCATATCGAACGCAGACATGTTCTCGTGTTGCTTTTGCAACTCAGAGTTCATGGTAGCAAGCATGAGGCAAGCGGTTTCATTGGCATCATCGAAATGCTTCTTATAAGCATCTCTTTCTGCCTTTGGTGCAGAACTAGGAGGTTCCTCCTCAGGAACTGGTGTCTCCAAGACATACAGCTTCTTATCGTGCTTGAGGATAATCCTCAGATTACGGTGCCAATCCAGGAAATTTGTCCCAGACAATTTTTCCTTATCTAGGATGGATCGCAAAATATTGTTCGATGTGTTTGTTGTCATGGTAATCTACAAGAGAAATATGAAAATATAAGTATCATTAAAACAACATATTTAATTAGGCCTTTAATCAAATATGCTCCCACTATTTTATTCAAAACAAATGACCCTCATCATTTGATTCGGAAAATCCCGTTGGAAGACTTTCTAGTGGGTCGAGATCCATGTTTCACTTTGTTTTAAGTCAGCGTTAGGCTGATTACACAAAACTAAGTTATTTAGGTAGGAACTCCTTCCAATTGTATCTCATACAACTCTCGAATATTTTCAATTGGGTGAATAACTCCTTATTCTGATCCATCACATGAATCATTCCCAATTCTTGCTTCTAAACATATATAATCTTATTATAATTTGTTTAGTTAAGTTTGACCCATTGTTTTAGCAATTGGATATTACAATTATCCCATCACACCTTACTAATATAGAACATGCACCTCGCGTAGGCGAAACCTACAATACTCGATACTAGTCTTGATGAGTGCTAAAAATTGGAAAGCTTAAACTTAATATTTAATTTTGAGGGAATTTGTTATTAGTTTGATCTCACCGGCTTAACATGCAAAACGTCTCTCACATGCATCAACATACAATTACATGCATCAACATACATATGAAAAAGATACAATTATGGCCCCTAACGCAATTGTTCTCTCAAGCCAATGAGAGAACCTAAGCTAACCTAATAACGATCTAAGCTTCTCCAAGCATGATCTCCAAGGTTATCCTCCTTTAATATTGAATAATTCCTTTTTTTTTCTTTTTTTTTCATAACATAATATTACATTACATATAAGAAAACTCGTTTTACATACGAGGGAGTGAGATGAGAAAAGAAGTTACATAAAGAGATTGAGAGAGAGGCACGACACGCAGGCCGTATTCAAAAATCCCAAAACAATAATAAAGGATAAACTAAAGCCATAACTGATCACCACAAATAAATAATAATAAACACACTTTTATTATTAGTTTAAAATTCCGATAATTAAATAAACTAAATTAAATTTCGGCTGATTGATCACACTTTGCAGACTTAGCCGGGGGTTCCGCTGCCCGGTCAGCGGACGGTGGTTCCGCTGACCGTTCAGCGGACGGGGGTCAAGGGGGCAGCGCCTCCTTGCGGGGTTGTTAGGGGCAGCGCCCCGACGAAAAATTTTATGAACACTTCATTGTATTTCACGTCGTTTCCTGCACAACTTTTGTGCATTTACAACCCCAACCGGAAAAGTCTGCGGCAATACAACACTTGTACTGCCATTAATCCTAATGCAACAATTTCATGCCGTCAAACACAACTCGATTGATAACTCAATATGATAGATCAACATGTCATTGCTTCACCATACTAACGTCGGATTCCGAAGCGAATGAAAATGATGATCTTTCAAAAGAATTACAATCCTTATGTGATTGAATGGATGAAATCAAAACAGTACATCCCATATACCATCTTTGCATCAGAATTTCTTATATCTTATATAAAAGTGATCGATCTAATTGTGTAACCTATGGATGATCAATGTATCGCACAACTTCACCATACTAATGTCGGTTTCTGAAGCATAATCAACATCAATCATCCAAATCGTACACAACAGATGCCAAATTTAATTAATCGTTTATTGTTAAATTCATTCTGTGTTTTAATCAAATCAAATACAGAAAAGACGGAAATTTAACAGCTATCAGATCCATGGTTTCGTAAGTGGCTCTGATACCACTGATGGAAAATTGCGATCTAAACGCAGCAGAAAACAAAAATTTCCTTTAGTGATCCTTACGAATGAGCATGGTCAGTGATAGAATCGTTACCTCTTTGTGGCGATTCAGATCTTTGATGCAGCGATCACAAGCGTTGATGAAGTGCAACGCCTCTACTCAGTCCACACGAACAGCTTTCGGTCACAGTGCTAGCTGCTTACGAACGGAATTATTTGAGTGAGAAAAGAGAATCAAAAACGAAATTGCATCAAGTGAAAGCTTCATCACAAGGGTTCCTTTTATAGACTCTCTTGTGGGCTGCGGGCTAAGAACCCAATTCACATGATCCATAATAATATTATATATTATTATAATAACTATTATTATAATAAATATATTTATTTTATTATTATTTTATAACCATTATAAAATAACAATAATTATTATTATATTATCCGAATTTCTATTTTTCACTTAAGTGCACCGTACCTTACGGTGTTCCTTTGATTTCTCTATCTCTCATCAAACTGTCCTTATGTGTGTGACCCTGTAGGATTTCGTAACGTTGGTAATTATATTAAATTATATATTTAACATAATAAACAGTAAGCGGTATCTAGCAACACATCACTGCTACCCAAGTCACGAAAATGTCATGTGATCTGACAAAACCTTTTTCGTGATAATATATGTTTGTACAATTACCCTTTTGCCCCTATGTCTATATTGAACACAAGGCATACACTGTGTCATCCTTGTCCAGTTCAATATTGGGCCCTTAGACATTTCTCCTGTTATGCAGGATTGGCAAATTCCATCTAGGACACTCATGTCCCTCAGCATGCTTCGTGGAGTGCCCATCAACTGTCTTTATGATCATCCAGTTACGGATAATGTTTGATCAGCAATAAAGCACCCGACTCTACATCTAGGGTCCATAGTGGTTTCAGGTCGAAGGGTGGTAATACACCATTATCACCATGAGAATAACTTATGACACTTTGCATAACATACTATGTAGTATTCTCATAGCGGGTCAATCCGGTATAAATATTACTCCTAATATTTATACCTATGTCAAGACTTGATAACTCTTTATCCATGATCCATGAGATGTGATCATCAGTCTATCTTCATAATAGTCTCAATGCTTTTAATGTTATCCCACTTTGCAATAAAGCTTGACTACGGATATTTTAAGAATAATGTCTTTATGTTTAATGGGATCTCATGATTAAGTCACACTTAACATTTCATTAAACAGACTAACTATTCTAGGGACTTTATTATTCTGAAAGACAAACATAATAAAGAAATGCCTTTTATTATTAAACGAATAATCCGATACAAGTACCAAAAAGTATTGGCCTCTAGGGCTTACACCAACATATATATATATATATATATATATATACTATGAGAATGATATTTTTATGTGAGAAAATCAGAATGAAAAGATACAACAATGGTTAGCAGGAAATGGCTGTCAAATAAATGTTTAGTTTATGGTAAATTTGGCCACAACAAAGCCTCATGCCCAACTGCACCAAAACAAACTGCACAATTCGAACCTGCATAATCCCAGTTTGTACCATTCCAAACACAACCATCCCAAACACATTCATCCCAAACACAACCAACTACAAGACTTCAAAGTAGACTATCACCAAGAAGAACCCAACACACAAATACACAATCCCAACCACAACCTACAACAAGCCTTCAAACTAGTTTATCACCAAGAAGATATCAAACTGAATCAACACAAACCAAGGCGCAAACAATAACAGGACTTCAAGCAAAGAAGTGTCATACCACTCCACTCCAAACAAGAGTATTACCAAGAAGAGGGAATGCGGCATTTCAGGGACCAACAACAGCCTTTCAGCCACCAAAAGGACAACACTTAAGCTGCCTATAAAGAGAAAACACGCTTAGAATGTTGCTGTTATATTTTGCTAAACTATAATCATGTAGTTGTTTTTGTTTTTTTGGCTGACTTAGAAATGTATAATTTGAATCATTACATTATGTTTTGGATGTCTACTATGTATTTTGGATG